>WWET01003233.1:169845-185104 GCA_011038615.1 Limnodynastes dumerilii | reverse complement strand
ATATATATATGACTCCACTCTGTGAAAGACTACATGGAACATGGAAGGCTTCAAACTAAGTGAAAAATAAAATCCAAATAATAGTGAGTAATAAATCTAGTAAATAAATCTAATAAATAACAATTCCTAATGGATAAAAATTTCCAACTCTATGTACATACTCTTCTCTATATAGTCACGTGAATGAAACGTCCATACCAACCGTGCCTGGTATTCCCAACTGGTCTCCCATCATGGTACTGACCAGGCCCAACCTTGTTTAGATTCCAAGATCGGGCGGGATTGGGCGTTTACAGGGTGGTATGACCGTAGATCGGATATTTCTTTGTGGGTAAAAATAGAGTAATTAGTATAAAACCACAACATAATGCTAAAATCTAAAAATACATAGTGATAAAATGTATTATAAGAACCATTTATTTAACTCGAAGTCTGTATTCAGACATCTTGAGTGTAAGGTATCTAATTCGTAAATGGACTGCATTTCTGCCTGAGCTAAAGATGTATTGCTATTCTTCTTCCTCCAATGTCCTCTTACCAATTTAATCCCACAAAAATTAATAATAGAAGCAGGATTGCAGTTATGTTTTTCTTTAAAATGGTTGGGCACAGAATGATTATTCATATCTTTATTAATATTTCTAATATGCTCTGACCAGTGTGTTTTTAATGCTCTTGATGTTTTACCAACATATTGTTTATGGCACTGGCATTCAAATAAATAAATGCATTGCTTGGAGTTACGTAACGTGGAGACACGTAATAAAGTCCTTTATCTTATATTCCTTGTTGGTGGATGTGGATCTATTTCAATAAATTTTTACATTATTCCCTTTTACTGTCTTACACATAGTGCATGTCCCACAGCGATAAAAACCAGTTGACATAATCATACTACTCTGGCTTTTCGGGGGCATGGCGCTCCTCACAAAAAAATTCCTTAAATTGGGAGCTTTTCGATATACAAACTTTGGGTATTTATCAATATACTCATTTAAATCTGCATCTTTATTTAAAAGATACCAGTATTTTTTGATAATACTTTCTATACCTTTATATTGGCTATTAAAATTCGATATAAAAGGAATACACTTAAAACTTTTTTTGGGAATTTTGTTTATCGGATCTAAAATCAATGATTGGTTCACATCTTTCATTTGTTCCTTAACCTTAGCCAAAGTTAGAGCGCCATATTCCTTTTCTATAAATTGATGACTCAATCTCTCTATATGGGCCTCTGCTGCTTGTGTGTGAGTACAATTTCTTTTCATACGTAGAACTTGACTTTTTGGGATACTGTGTAACCACAGCGGATGGTGGTTACTGTCAAAAGGAATAAAGGAATTAGAATCTGTCCCTTTTGTAAATGTTGTAGTACTCAGGAAGTCATTTTCTACCCAAATAGTTAAGTCTAGATATTCCACACACTCCTGACTACATTGATATGTAAGTTTGATGTTTAAATTATTAATATTTAATAGGTTACAAAATATATCTAACAAGTCTTTATCCCCTTCCCAAATGAACACAATGGCATCTATATATCTGTACTACCTAACTAGGTTTGCCCCAGCCATTTTTGCAACGTCCTTCTCCCACATCGCCATAAACATATTCGCATAGCTCAGGGCAAACCTAGTGCCCATTGCGATACCCTCTAATTGTTTATAGAAATCATTCTCATACCAGAAGTAATTATTCTCTAATATGAACCTGATCCCCTCCAAAATAAAATTCCTCAGATTAGGGTCCAATGTAGATTCAACCAGAAATTGTTCTACCACTTTTATCCCACTGTCATGCCTAATAATGGTGTACAGTGACAATACATCTGCAGTGACTAACCAGCTGCCTTTTTTCCAAATTATACTTTTTAGTTTATTTAGGATATCAGTGATATCCTTTATATATGAGTCTATGTTTTCATAAAGGTTATAAATGGCTGTCTATATAGCGTGACAGGTTTGCAGTAACAGAACCCACCCCTGCCACTATTGGTCACCCGGGAGGGTTAGTGGGGTGTTTATGAATTTTCGGAAGTACATATATTACGGGTATAGTTGGTTCCCTGCAATATATGTACTCCGATTCCTCTTTTGATATTGCCCCATTGCTAGAAGACTGCTTTGGGGTATTTGTCATATACTATAACTAGGATATTGGATTGATTTTAATTTAGGGATAGTTTGTAGATACTCAGGTAGTCAGTCAGTTTTACCTTGGGTCAGAGTTAATGTATACTATATATTTATTGCATTTTAATATATATGTCAGTAGTAGAAACAATCTTTTAATCCCTTAGAAGATTATGGCAGTGTGAGTTTCCTTTTGGAACATCCTCTTCTTGGGTGTCTAAACCATGGTATGAGACTAGTCCTATCGGATAGATTGTATTATGTTTAGACATATAGATGGTATATATAAGTATAGCTGTCACTATAATAAAGATGCAAGCTGCTCCTCATAAAACTTCTGTGAAATGTAAAATTGAAATTGTGTATGTGGATTGATTTTTTTCCACGTGTATAATTGATTATGCATATTTACTTATTTTATTTATTAATTAATGTATTTATGTATTTATATGTGCAAATTTATTTATGTATTTATATATTAACTAATGTGAAATATATCTATGTATATATTTATTACTACAGTGGATGTCTGGTTTATATTTATAATGAATCCTTATTTATGTATTTATATATTTATTAATGTGAAAATGTATCTATGTGTATATTCATTATTACAATTGGTGTCTGGTTTATAATTAATCCTTTTTTATCATAATGTTTTTTTTCTGGATGGGTTTGTATGTTTTGCTCTATATAATATTGGAAGTGGCATTTATCTTGCTATACGGTAACTGGCCCTTTAAATTCAAGATCGAAGTGGACTAAAATTTCACTTATATGAAACTACGTTTATGTACTTTCTGTTCTCTTTTCTAGTTATTGAATTGCCCCATATAGTTAGAATGTCCCATAGTATATATGTATGTAGAGTGATTTGTTTAATCAATGTGATAGAAGAGATCCCTAATATACCCTTGGTATTTACAATGCTATTACGGTATCACATCAAATTTCAAAATGTATTTATCAAAGATTACTGAATGAGATTTTACTATATTAAAACGGCATGTTCTTAGGAATTTGCATCCTGTGTCATATCAACTTTAGGGCGCTTTAAGACTAATTAATGTGCAGCTGTGAAGGCAGCATATAGGTAGGGACGGACTATTGCAGCTTATTACTTTGAGAAAGAACCCCGGAGGGTTTGAAACGCGTAAGAAGCCGCTCACCTGCCGACACCAGAGACCTCACTGAGACCGAATCTCGCTACGGTCGCTTCCCCTGGGAGTAGATGTCCGAACCATCTCTGCAGGGATTTTCACTTTGACAAGAGATGGTGAATAAGATGGCGCTCCTCTGAACTAAAAACTAAAAGCAGGCCAAAACACAGGGGTACCACTAAAACACCCTAAAAACAATAGACGAGAGATCAAAAATGTGTTAGGCGCTAAAAAAGGAGGATGATAGGGAGACAAAGCCAGAGAGGATGTAGAATAAATAGGATGTAGAAAAAAATATAATAAATTTTACGGTCTAATATAAATAAATACCATCAAGTGTTTTAATTGGGAGCACTCGCACTTTGATGGAGATGAGTGCTCTGTTTTGTGTAATAAATATTTGGTGAAACGTAAACACTATGTTGTTTTTCTTTTTTGTTTTTCATGCATGAGGGACTCCAGAGGAACACTAGGAAGATCCATCCATTATTTAGTATATTACTTTAGCTGCCTGCACTTGCTTATTGTTTATTCTTATTTACTGCTTATTTTATTGATCATTTTACTTATTTTAACACTCACCTTATATTTTCCTCATTTATTGCTCATTTTATCGCCCATTACAACTGTCACCTATGATCTTAAGACTTGTTTGTTTTAATATCTGGAATCCATTTTATTATACGTTTTACAGTTGCATTATGAGTTATTAGAGATATATGTGGACTGTTACATATCTTTTTTTAGTGTATTGTAGAGGTCAGAGCGCAGGTGGGTTTTAGAATACCAGTTTCTGTGAGCTGTTTAATGTTTTACAAATAGGAAGCTGGATACCAAATATCCCTCCAACCCTCCAGAAGATGATTTGAAAAGTTGCACCATGGTGAAAATCTGGATTTTGAAAAAAGGAATAATGGATTTGTGGACATTATTTTATTCCGAAGGATATGCTACAATAATGAACTTTCCATAATATATTCAAGGATCTCCTGTTCACTGGTGAAAGAAGTGTTTTATGTCCATTAGCCCCAGGAAACCTTCTTCTAACGTACAGTACTTGTATACATTTTGGTGATATTCACCCAATCTCAGAGGTAGCAAAATCTCACTGCAAGATCACTGTATATTTAGATACACTGGGAAATTTATGTCCCCATTTGTAATACCAAACCCCCTTTCATTTGTGAGAACAATCTGCACCCTTGTTAAATGTTTTAAACTGTTGGAGGTCTGCCAGATAGACTTCTTTATTTCATGGATGTGTGTACATGCACAGATCATGACATTAGACAATTTCCATATACATAACCACAAATGGTTGGATGTCTGGATTTAGTCCAATGTCACCCTCACTATGATGTCAGTGTATGTTTGTGTTTAAAGCGGGCTGCATAACAATATATTTCTCTGCTTCTTGCTACAGCCCAGGTTGCTGTGTTGGATCTTCTATACCCTATAATTCCTCTCGCAATCTCCCTGATGAAGTTTTGAGTTTTGTAAAGATGCATCCCTTGGTGGAGGATTCTGTTCCCTCTGTTGGAGGTTTACCATGGATAACAAGGACCCTGAAACGGTAAAAAACATATTATATTTATTTGAAAAGAAATTGAAGTGCTATTATGTTCTGTAACCTCCTTCTGACTTTGTATTGGATCCACACCCTACTGCTCATTTTCTATACAGGTGTCTAAATCCGCATGAGAGAGGGGAGTGACCTCTCCCTGTCACTCCCCTCTCTCGGTCGTAAACAGTGCGACTTCCGCTGCCATAAGGCATCCTTATGTCACACTTGCGGATTAGTGGTCCGTCTGACGGCTGATCCGCTTGTAAGTGGGATTCCCAATTACTTTGAATTAATTTAAATGCTTCCTCCCGCCCACTTTTGCGATGGAAGTTACGCTATTGAAAGTAACATAACATCCCTCCAATCCATAGAGCCCACTTACGTATTTTGCATGCGTAAGTGGGCTCACATTACTAATAGCCTGATTCAGCCTTAAGAAGGAGCTTGAAATTAAGAGAGAAAAATTACTCCTGGGCTAAACCATCTTGATTGCAGGGGAGTCATATTTCATCTGTTGCAAACATCATTAGAGTTGAGAGGTGGTGTTTCCTATCCCAAGTCTAAATAACAGTGTAATAGTAAAGATGGTCAGTATCTGTGTGCAGTAAACAATTTAAAGATATATCCTTGCAAGCAAAGTATACAATTAACTTGACTCCCCCTGAAATCAACATGGTTTTTCCCAGGTGTAACTTTCCTCTTTTAAGGACCTGATTTACACTTAAGAATCTTCTTAAAATAAGAACTTAAAGTCACATCTGGGCAAAACCATGTTGATTGCAGGGGGAATTCATTTAATTGTATTCTTTGCATGCAGGGATATATCTTTGAATTGCTTACTGCACACAGATACTGACCAGCTTTACTATCACACTGTTATTTAGACTTGGGATAGGAAACATCACCTCTCAACTCTAATACTGCTTCCAACAGATGTAATATGACTCCCCTGCAATCAACATGGTTTAGCCCAGGTGTGACTTTAAGTTCTTATTTTAAGAAGATTCTTAAGTCTGAATCAGGTCCTAAGTGAAGATCCGGTATTTACTAATAACTAATAACTAATTATTATCAATAAAAGTTTAGCAAATTCTTGTTGTTTTTTGGTTAATTTCTTAATCTTTCCTATTCTACCTATTTTTTAACATAGATACAAGTATGAAACTCCCATGAATAATTAAAATATTCAGCTTAAAGAATAGTGGACTGGACCCAAACATAACAAAAGGGGGTGTTTCCCGATCACTACGATCGTAAAACATATTCTTTTTGGTAACAGCAGTAACAGGACGGACCTATTACCATTGTGACAGCGGGAAGAATTGGGTTATATTATGTAGTTAGTGCAATGATGGTGTGCTTCATACTATCCAGACTTCTGCACCACTGAGATTGTATTTCTATACAAGTAAGGGTAGTGGCCTCGCCTCGCATGCATGGAAACTTGAATTCATCAGAAGTCTAGATCTGACCCAGAGTAATTAAATATTATAAGTGCTCAACCTTTGTCTTATGACATTATGGGGCTGATTCAGAGATGCACTTACACCTTTTTTTAGGTGGAAGTGCACAGCGTGGCTAACCATTTTTCAAAGTAAGGGGTGTTAATTAATTTAAAAAAATTTGCATGCAGGGAAAATACATTATTTTTACACATAGAACTAAAATACTGCATAGTTTTATGTTTATTCTATAAAATAGAATTGAGCTAAGAAATTTCACCTCACAATTTTATTTCTGGTTTTACAATTAAAATCTGCCTCCCCTTGCAATTCAACATGGTATTACTCAGGTCTACACTTGCACCTAAAAAAAGGTGGGAGTGCAACTCTGAATCAGCCCCTATGTGTGTATGGGAAAATGGTGGTGGTGGGGTGGATATATTAAATATAAGCGTCAACCATCATGTTTTGGTTTTTAATCTGTATTTGGTTTTTTCAACTGCTAAAATCAGCTAAATCATGTAATTTTTATGTATTTTTTCTCCTACAGTATTATCAATAGCATTAATTTCCAGTCAAATTGGATCACCTCACAACTCACAAAATTGGTTTCACCTGCACTGGTTAAAGGTTGCAGCAGCTAAACTAAAAGACAGAGCATTAGCACAAACAGCGGACAGGGTAAAAGAATATAGCACATATAGTGAATATATTGAAAAAGCATATTAAATGCATTGAAAAAATCATACAGTAGCCAAACACACACACTTTGCCATATACAAATTATATACTTATTGCAGACAAAAAAAACTGGATCTAAACTAGAGATACAAAAAAATCAGATACCATATTACATGCATTGGAAACACACTTGAATTCAGTGCTTCCTCCTTCTTAAGTGTGAATACACTTAACCCTACCTTAACTTCCTGGGCCTGTGTTTCCTCTGGCAAAGTATATGTGTATATCTTGTTTTGTTGAACTTTTTCTATATATTTTGTTTTCTGTTTTTTTATGTGAATCTAGTGTAGGTCTCAGTGTTTTTTCTGAATTCAGTGTGTGTATATGTGTATATGAATCTGGCTTTTGTGTGACCCTTTTAATACATTTAATACAAAAAATTGATGCCAGCATGAGAACAGGGCTTAATGACATGATTTATGAAAATTGTATTATTAGCTCCACCCCCTGTCAATCACTACTGCAATTCATATTGTTCTAAGGGGTGGGTACATCATGGGGACATCATCAAGTCCCGCCTATCCCTAATAACACTAGAGATTACTATAATGAGAGGCAGGGGGAGAACTGTCCGAATTTCACAAGTCTCCTGAAAATTCCAGAAGAGTCAGCAACCCTGATTTAATATGGTTTCCAGCTCTCTCAATACATTTTCCTCACCTGGTAATACATAAAAACATAGAAAGTGACGGCAGATAATAGCCACATGGCCCATCCAGTCTGCCCAGTTGTTTGTTTAAAACTATACTGACCCTAGTCCCTATTTACCCTTAATTTAGTTTGAGATTTAGGATATCCTTATATTTATCCCAAGCATATTTAAACTGTTCTACTGTGTTAGCCTCAACCACCTTAGATAGGAGACTATTCCACTTATCTATCACCCTTTCAGTGAAGTAATTTTAATACCATCATAGGAATATACTGTATTTGCAAAATAGGTCCAGACATAACAGAACCTATGTTTTTATGGTACATAGTATATAGGATTGTACTTTTCATTAAGGTTATGCATTTTATGTTTTGTTTTATTTGTATTTATCTTAAGACAAAACTTTTACATTCCGCATGAGATATTTTATAAAAATTTTAGCATACTGTATGTGTAATTTTATTTAATTAAAAGTTATTATTCTGTTGAAGTTGTATTCAAGTTAAATTAAAGTTAAAGTCCCATTGTTTCTTAATAATATCTGGATAAGTAAAGATGAACAGTCTTGTTTCCGAATTATATATTTATTTTTGGATACAGCTAAGCGGCGGTTTGGGAAGCGTAACTCGGTGAAATACGTACATTCAAGGGGTGTGCCTAGGGGAGTGTATAGAACATACGTGTGCGAAAATACGTTACGCGTGGAAACGTATTGCATTTCTAACATGCATATTTATACAGGGTCTAATGACGTATTCATTTAACAGACTTTGAGAAGATAGGTAAACATCTCTCCTCTTGTCTATTAATATACAACAAATAAGCAAACATTTTTTTTGGACTTTTACTCTATTTTTCTCTCTCAATATTATATATCTGGCATAATTTTGCTTAATATGCTATAGATGTATGTAAAGTTACCTGATGCTTGACATGTCATATTGACCTTGTATTTAGACAGTGATTAATGATTATCAAAAAGCAAAGCTTGTGATAGAATTATATTTTTCTCTAAAATTTATTATTCTAATTTAACTCTTACTTTGACAATTTCCACCCTTTTTCTGTACACATTAGACATATTTATCTACAAATGTCTACATGTGCTATATTATTCTACATGGACATAATGTTCTATCATTACCATAACCTGAGCCTTATTTGTACTAGTAATTCTTTGAATACAGCAAATTCAACATTTGTAAAAAAAAAAAAAACATATATAAGCAATACTATGGCTATAATCAAGATGATCAATTTTATAAGAGAATAAAATATATTTGTCATTCAGATTCCAGAAAACCACATACTAGGGTCTAACCAGGACCACCATGAATTATTTTCAGTGTATAATATAACTAAACCCCCAGTGATAGTTTTAACTTCACATATAACTAAACAAATTCCATTTTGTTTGAATAAAATAGTATTCAAAATAAAGTAAATCACACCTCATGCCACTGCACAACATCAGGAATATATGCCACAACACAACAAGAAAAAAAGGTACAAGTAGGAAGAGTTAGTCTAAATAAATGTAATACAGTAGTTAACATGTTCAGAACATATGTCCCAGAGTGTAAAGAACAATGTTTCTTTGATCCAGAAAAATAATTACAACAATGGTGTTAGGATTTGGTATTCCATTTCTTTAACTAGATGACATCTAAAAAACATGCTTATAAGTGGTTACCAGTGAATTCTGAAGGATTGTGTTATTTAGGAAGATTGGGTCCTCATTTTTATAATATATCACATAATCATTTGAAAGGTTTTGTCACACACTCATTTTAGAAATAAAAATAACTCACTATAGTTAATAAAAAATATATTCCATTAATTATTGAGTCGGTAGGACTTCAAATTGGTATAAGTATTGGTAACATGTTCACTTATGGAAATTTGGAATTTATGACAATTCAAAATGAAATTGAACTATTGGCTGGTTTTATTGATAATGTGACATAAATTTATGATGAAATTTTTCGTTATGTTGGACATGAATTACAGGCATATAAAAATGAACTCTTACAACATAGTTTAGTTCTGGACTATTTAACAGCTCAAACTGGAGGATATTGTTTAACTCTTGAAACCAAACTTGGAGTTCATTGCTGCAATTATTTAACCAATGATACTACGGATCCGGAAATTATAATTACCAAATATATGAATGAGACCGATAATATAATGAAAGAAGAATTTCCGATAATTAAATTATGACAAAGACATGACTCGCTCCCTTGCTGATTTCCTCAACTTTAAATTCATCCTATCCTCTTACTGCTCTGCCATTGCCCAAGCCAAGAAAATTTTCTTTAAATCTCTCATCATCTCCCAAGCATCCAACCCCCATCGCCTCTTTGCCACCTTTAACACTCTCATCTCCTCGCCCCTGCCTTCTATTCCACCCTCTATCTCCGCTTCCGACTTTGTCTCCTACTTCTCATCTAAAATTATCCCTATCAGAAATGACATCTCCTCCACCATGCTTCCTTCATCCCTCAACTCTCCACCCACCTTCTATGCAACCATCATGAGTTTTCTTCTTTCCATCCTACAACAAGCGATGAAACTCACTCCCTAATAATACCCTCACCACCCTCAACTTGCCCTGTGGACTCCATTCCCTCACACCTTTTCCAACACCTCTCTCCAAATGCCTGCTCCCATCTAGACCACCTTTTCAACCTTTCCCTCTCATCTGGTACCTTCCCTTACTCTTTTAAGCATGCCCTTGTTTCTCCCATTCTTAGAAAACCTAATCTGGACCCTACATTCTTCTCCAGCTACTAACTTATATCCCTACTAATTGAGCGTTTAGTCTGCCAAGGTCTCATCGGCTACCTTACTGACAACTTTCTCTGCACCCCCTCCAATATGGTTTCCGGCCCCTTCATTCCACTAAGACTGTCATAACCAAAGTGACCAATGATCTGTTATCTGCAAAATCCAAGGGCCACTACTCCATCCTCATCCTTCTTGATCTGTCAGCTGTTTTTGACACCATTGACCATCCTCTACTGCTTCAAACGGAGGGCTCTTTTGGTCTTACTGACACTGCTCTCTTCTGGTTTTCTCTCCGTGACCACACCTTTACTGTTTCCACACCTAGCTCATCATTTCCCCCCTCTCTGCTCCCTGGTGGTGTCCTCCAGGGCTCTGCCCTTGGCCCGCTCCTCTTCTCCCTCTACACCTCCTTGCTGGGTAAGATCATCAGCACATTTGGTTTCAACTACCACCTCTACACTGATTCAAATTTACCTCCCTACCCCTGACCTCGACCCCTCTCTTCTGTCTAAGATTTCCAAGTGCCTTATGTCCCTATGCACATGGATGGCCAAACGCTTCCTCAAGCTGAATATGGACAAAATGGAAATCGTTGTTTTACCTCCCCATAGGATTCCCCCCCCGCCCTCCATCACCATAACCATTGGTGATACCTCTGTCTCTTCATCCCCTCAAGTTCGCTGCCTAGGTGTCTTCCTTGACTCCTCACTTTGCTTTATACCACACATCCATGCCCTCTCTCATTCTTGCTGTTTCCACCTACGCACCATTGCACGTGTCTGTCCTTTCCTCACCAATGAAGCTACAAAAACCCTTATCCACTCTCTAGTCATATCACACCTCAACTACTGTAACTTCCTCCTCGTTGGTCTCCCGCTCACCAATCTTGCCCTCCTTCAATCTATACCCAATGCTGCTTCCAGTCTCATCTTCCTCTCACAAAGCTCTACCTTGGGCTCGCCTTTATGTCAAACACTCCACTTTTTTCCTGTCCACTTCAGACCTCTCATTAAACTCCTTGGGCCGGATCCAGAACTACGTCCGTCTTCCATAGAAGGACGTAATTCAATGAACAATAGCTACTGCGCACGCATAGTAGCTATTGTAAGTAATCTGCGTATCGTTTCGATGCGTAGATTGCGTATATGCGGTCTAAAAGACCGTCTATGGAAGACGGACGTAGTTCTGGATCTGCCCCCTTGTCCTTACCTTTAAGGCTATTTCCTCATCCACTGCTTCCTACCTCTCTTCCCTCATCTCCATGCACACACCTTCCCATCCTCTCTGTTCTGCTAACCACAGCTGTCTGACCTCCCTACTGATCACATCTCACACTTATAGCCAGGACTTCTCCCAAGCTACACTTCTGCACTGGCATGACCTCCCTTCTTCAGTCAGACTCTCCCCCACATTGCAGGTCTTCAAGCGCTCCCTCAAACGCACCTGTTCAGGCTAGCTTACCCCTCTTTACATCCTCACTTTACATCCTCACTGCATCCATCCCTTTTTTCCTTCCTTCCCTCTCTCCTCCGCTCTTACCAGCAGTCCACTTCCTTTCCCCTCATTATGTCTTCTGTAAGTTCATCCCTTCCACTTAGTGTGTTGGCTCACATGAGCAGGATCCTCCATCCTAGTGTTGTTCCCTCCTCCACCACTCTCCCCTCACTTTGTACCCTCTTGTCCCCCTCTGCTACCCTTTTAACCGATCCCCACTTGGTGGCTCCGTCTCAACCTCTCACTGGGCTTTACCCCTTCCTCCCTGATCTGCCAAGCTTGACACCTCGCATTTTGCCTTGCTGTCTGTGCTTGCTTCACTTTATTGTATTTTTGTGATAATTTTATATTTATATTGTATTTTATTTTATTATGTACTATGCTGTGCATTCCTACCCTGTATGTCTATACTGTATTTTGTTTTCTTTTGTATGACGCTGTGGAAAATTTGTGGCGCCTTATAAATAAACATTAATAATAATAACATTCTATGTAAATCCATTAACTTTGGCTAGGTCCAAAAATTTTACTTCTAGGACACAATATGGCTGACCCCCACAGTCCTTCTCAAAATGTCTCCATTTTGTTGGTGTAAATAATGCCATATTTCAGTATTTTGTGTTTTGTTTTCTTTTTCTCTCAAACTTGCCATCTTTCATTCTTGATAATTAAGACATCCTATGTAAATCTTTTCGCTTTGGCTAGTCTCTAGCCGGTCCAAGAATTTAAGCTCTAGTGGCACAACACGGATGACCCCGGCAATCCCTCCCAATCCTGAACCATATCCGAAAACAAACATAGATACCAGGGCCTATTTCATTATTACTCTGCTATACAGACAGAGAGAAAATAGGGGGGATGTGTTGTTCAGCCATCTCACGCTCTTCTCTTTGTACACATTTTATAATGGATGATATATCATTAGGGACGATCAGGACTAAGAATCAGCTAGCCAACGTTTCAACCACATGGCGCATCTTGCCTCCACAACATTGGCTCCTGTTCTTGATGCTAATTTATCTGAATCCAGAGACACTTCACATAAAAAGGCTACTGCAAGCTGAATATTTTACATAATTTTAAGCAGTTACCCCCATTTAGTACCTTCAAATAGATTTAGCTTCTAGATCGCTGCACCAAACTGTAAACATTCTATAAGTTACTGCTGATGCAACCGCTAGCCTTAAAGCTGCCCACACCATAGCATGCTGTTTTCTTAAACAACCCTCCATCTTCCTATCCGTGTTATCCCTGAATGCAAAGGCATCATCTAAAGAGAGCATAGTCTTTTTGGACAATCAAGCTACGGCTGCATTTACCTTAGGTTGGTCTTTAAATTTATGGACCACGTCCTGCAGGAAGAGATACATCTTTGCCATTCTACCAGGAGCTGTTTTTTTTCCAGATGTTTCCACTCTGCAGTAATAAGATCTTTTAAGACCTGTGACACTGGAAAATCTCTAGCTTTCTTTTTAGAGGCAGAAATAAGCAAATCCTGAAGCTGGTGATCCTGCTTCGTTTCCTGAATATTAAGTAACTTGTAAATCAGTCTTAGTAAATTCTCTACCAAATCCGGATTGAAGTTAGCATTTCATCTGCTGAATGAACTGAACCCTCATTTGATGACAGAAATCTCTCAGAAAATCCCTTAGATAACTTTATTTTGTATTCCTCTTTTTAATGCATGGTATGTCATGGGTCCAGGCTGGTGTATAAAACTTGCTGCATTTCATGCAATTCATTTTCTGGAATTGTGTATTTTTTGGAACAGTTTATTGTGTAAAATGGTTATTTGAGCTTGAATTTATCAAATAACTGCAGACCTATCCAGTGTCTTATTTAATGCCTTTTTCAATGCATTATATATTTCATTTTTATCTTCATGTCATGGTTGTAGGTGATTCACACCTAATATAATAACCGGCTTCTCAACCCCATCCTCAAGTACCTATAAAATGTTTGACAGGTCTCCTGACAGGTGCACAGCTGTATTCATGATTGACATGTGAAGAGATGCACATGTATGTGGCAAACATGTAATGTTTGTGTTGCTTTAGGACAGGGTTGAGAACCCTCTTTTAAAGAATTCTTCCTTTTGGTGACTTGTTTGCTCATATTTTAGAAATCTTTTCTAAAAGATGAAAACCATTTATGATTCTCATGTTGCCAACTCATTATAGAAGGGGTCACTACTGTGACAAATTGTACCACTGGATCAGGAGCAGCTTTAGTGAAAGTGTCTTAAAGGGTCATTTATTTCATAATTACAAAATCTATTTTTATAGTGATTGCATGAGAGACAGCAACATTTATCAAAACGCTATGAAACTCTCTATTATTATTTGTAATTGTTATACTCTTCCTGATGACTCTACTAAGAAAGCTTCTATCAGTTACTGAGTACAAGCTCCATTGCCTCCACCTTCGCTATAACCCTGTGCAGCTTTTTCTTTCACAGGTTGCTCTGTCTGAGTATGCCTTCCTATGGTAAAACGTTTCAGGTACATTCACCGCCTACACAGCAGGGGCCTCATTAAATTTTTTGAGGGTAATGATCTTGCCTTCAGCCGTCACACATACAAAAAAATTACTTACATACCGCTCCCTGTATTTTGCCTCATCACCTCCTGGTGAGTCTCTGTCCACTTCCAGATCTTAGCGAACCCTGTTACCTATACAAGGCCTATCATCCTCTGCTCTGGCCTATTGCCTATCCTCTACTGTGGACCTAGTGTCACATGACTTACCCTCCGGGGACCCGCCTGTCAACTGCGCTGCCCGTTCGCCCCGCACACCAGCCTCTCAGGGGATCCTGTTCACGGTGGGGCAGCTCCATGCAGCCCTGCTCCTCGGCGTGCCGCATGTCTTCTGGCGCCCAGCAGCAGGGGTTCCGTCGCATGGGCACCGCCATCACAGTTCCCGGCACATTATGCTCCTCAACCAATCAGGAGCAGGCTCAGGGAACCACGTGATATCATCAGCCTATCCTGAACCAGGGAGGGCTATTTAAACCCTGACCATCCTCTCCTGTGTGCCAGAACTAATTTGTCACAGAAGGAGCCTGGTTCTCTCCTATTGACTCCAGTCCAGTGTACCTTGCCAACTCCAGTCCAGTCTTCCTATTGACTCCAATCCAGTCTACCTATTGACTCCAGTCCAGTCTACCTTTTGACTCAAGTCCAGTCAAACCTGCTGACTCCAGTCCAGTCACACCCGCTGACTCCAGTCCAGTCACACCCGCTGACTCCAGTCCAGTCACACCTGTTGTGTCCAGTCCAGCC
>WWET01003233.1:155170-169821 GCA_011038615.1 Limnodynastes dumerilii | reverse complement strand
AACCCAATCCAGTCCAGCTCGCTGAATCCAGTCCAGTCCAGCTTGCTAAATTCAGTCCAGCCAGCCAGCTATATCCAGTCCAGCCTGCCAGCTGATCCCAGTCCAGCTGTCCCAGCTCTAGAGGGCTATCCGTGCCGCTCGGGTCCTTATGCACAGGCACTACCTGAGGCCTCCCAGTTTCATCTTCTGCACCCCGTGTCCACACTCTCTCCGCCCTACTACTGATCCAGGATTCGCCAAGAACGTGATAGTTAGTTCTGGCCAAATGGACCGATCCGGTCAGAATCCTCAGGAAGCTTCTCCCGAATTTAATATCTCAGAGAGGATCCAGATGCAGGAGGCTGTCATGTCACAAGTAGTATCCTGTCTACAACAGATGACTAACCAAATGGGGGCCTTCCAACAAATCATGATGGCCCAAGGTCAAACATCAGCTCCAGCATCTATTCCAGTTTCTAGTGGGACCAGAATTCCTCTGTCTACTCCGGCCAAATTCCTTGGAGACCCCGCTCAATGTCGCGGTTTTCTGAACTAGTGTAAGCTCCTCTTCAAGCTTCAACCGGACAACTTCCCTACAGACCGGGCAAAAATTGCCTATATTATTTCTCTTTTCTCCGGTAAAGCCCGATCTTGTCTTCTCTTGATGACTTTCTAAAAACTTTCCAGACCATCTTCGATGAACCAGGACGCACTGCTTCCGCCGCATCAGATATTCTTCGTCTCCGCCAGAGGGATCTGTTTGTCAGGGATTACACCATACAGTTTCGCACCCTGTCTTTTGAACTCTCATGGAATGAGGAGGCTCTAAAGTCAATTTACCAGGAGGGACTCTCTGATCGCATTAAAGATGGCTTACTATCTTGCGTCACGCCCTCCACTCTTGATTCCCTGATCTCCACCTGCGTCCGGATTGATATTCGACAACAAGAACGCCGTTCTGAACAGAAGAAAATGACAAATTCAAAGGCGAGTGTTCCCCTTCGTCCCCGATCTCCTGTTCTTCCAGCTGAGGAACCTATGCAGCTCAACAGATCTCGCCTTACTCCTCAGGAAAGACAGCAAAGAATTAAGCACAATCTTTGCTGTTATGTGGGAACCTGGACATACCCATCTGCAATGCACTAAGCGCCCGGGAAACACCCACTCCTGATTGAGTCCGAGGAGGTCAAGCCAGGAGTTCCTATCCGCTCCTCAAACCATCGGGACTGTCTTATTCCCTTATCCCTGTCTTTGGGAGATCATCGGTTCGAATTCTTTGCCCTGTTGGATTCTGGGGCTGCCGAGAACGTCTTCACTGCCCAACTAGTAGAGGAACTCCAAATTCCCACCGAACCACTTCCTGCTCCCACATACCTCACTGCGATACATGGCAGCCGTATACCCGGGGGATCTATAACTCATCGGACTCTGCCACTTACTCTCCATGTCGGAGCACTTCACTCTGAATCCATCCAACTTCTCGTACTTGCTGAAGCCACCTTCTCTCTCATTCTCAGGTTACCCTGGCTTCAAGCTCACAACCCACATGTGGACTGGGTCACATCCCAAATACTCAGTTGGGGTCCCGCTTGCTTCCAGGGCTGTCTCTCCAAGGTGTCACCTCTTCGGTTGGTGAAAAACTCTGAGGATATCAAGCTCCCAAGTTTGTATCAAGACTTTGCTGACGTCTTCTCTCCTAAAGCCGCTGATAAACTGCCTCCCCATCGTCCGTGGGACTGTCCGATTGATTTAATTCCCGGGTCTACTCCTCCATGCGGTCGGACTTAACCTCTATCAATTCCAGAGACCAAGGCTATGTCAGACTATATCTCTGAGAACCTACAATGCGGCTTCATACGTCCCTCTACTTCTCCTGCTGGTATCGGTTTTTTCTTCGTTAAAAAGAAAGATGGAGTTCTCCGCCCCTGCATAGACTACAGAGGCCTCAATAATATAACAGTTAAGAATCGGTACCCTCTCCCTCTCATTCCTGAAATGTCCGACAGAATTTGGGGCGCTCAAGTTGGATCTTCGGGGGGGGCCTACAACCTCATTAGGATCCGTTCCGGAGACGAGTGGAAGACTGCCTTCAACACCCAGGACGGACACTATGGGTACCTGGTAATGCCTTTCGGACTCAGCAACGCTCCAGCCATTTTTTAAAGCTTCATAAATGAGATTTTCAGGGATCTCCTCAATCAATCTGTCGTGGTGTACTTGGATGACATACTGATTTTCTCACGGACCCTGGAAGAACATTGCGTAAGTTAGAGAGGTGTTGTCCCGTCTTCGTCATCATCACCAGAGGCGCTCGGTGTTGCGGGAGGATTGTGTGATGAAGAGCGTGAACTGAGAGAGGCTCTGGGGGAGTGGAGCGACTGGGAGATAACCCTGAAGCATGGGTGCGTAGCGATGGCTGAGATGGTGGAGCTCCTGCTCATTATGGTAACTGATACGAGCTTGCTCTGCACAGTCATCAGGAAGACTATAAAATTTACAATGAACAATGGAGATTTTCATGGTGTTTCAAGAAATGTTGATGCCTTTCGCATAATCACTATAAAAGATGTTTTTGTATTTATGGAATGCATGACAATTAAACATTTTCAGTAAAGCTGATCCTGATCCAGTGGTACAATTTGTGACCCCTTCTATTATGAGTTGGCAGCATGAGAATCATGAATGACTTTAGAAAAGATTTAAAAAATATGAGCGAACAAGTCACCAAAATGAACAATTTTTTAAAAAAAGGGGTTTTCGACCCTCAAGTAACACAAACAGTGCATGTTTTCCTCAGACATGTACATTTTTTCACATATGTCAATCATGAATACAGCTGTGCAACAGTTAAGAGAACTGGCAAACATTTGCTATTAGAGGTACTTGAGTACGGGGTAGAGATCTGACATTATATTAAGTGTGAATCACCTGGCGCCAGGACACTAGGAATATAGAACTGAAAGAGACCATGTATTGAAAAGAGGCATTGAAAAAAAGCATTGGAAAAGTCTCTGAGGTTATTTGACAAATTCAATCTCCAAAAATTAATTCAATCTCCAATTGCCCTAAAAAAAAATGTAGTGTGGCCCC
Organism: Limnodynastes dumerilii; assembly: GCA_011038615.1. NCBI lineage: Eukaryota > Metazoa > Chordata > Amphibia > Anura > Limnodynastidae > Limnodynastes > Limnodynastes dumerilii. The sequence goes on along the minus strand of WWET01003233.1, from coordinate 166,752 downwards.
TCCTGTGTGGGCTGTGAATGTACCAGACACAGGAGGGCATACTCAGACAGAGCACCCTGTGAGAAAAGATGCAGCACAGGGTTATAGTGATGGACAAGATGGTGTAGCTTGTGCTCATTATGGCCACAGTAACTGATACAAGCTTCCTTAACAGTCTTTAGGAAGACTATAAAAATTACAATGAACAATGGACATTTGATGGTGCGAACTGACCCAAAGAATACACCATCCCAGAATATGAATTGAATGAAATGCAGGAAGGTTCAAACACTGGCCTGGACCCATGATACATCATGCTTTGAAATGAGACATTGAAAAGAGGCATTGGAAAAGTGTCTGGGGTTATTTGATAAATTCAAGGTCCATTAGACACTTTCACTGAAACTGATCCTGATCAAGATATACAGTTTGTCACAGTGGTGACCCCCCCTACTATGCAAAGTTGGCAGAATGAAAATCCTGTTTTTTGGAAAATTATCTAGCTTCAAGTTGTAGGCCTCAAGTTATGACAATTGATTCCTGGTTGAGTACAAGTCCAAAGACTAGATTTACTACATTTCAGAAAAGTAAAAGATGTTGCCCATAGCAACCTATAAGATTTTAGCTCTAACTTTCTTATTGCATACTAGATCATGTCAGTTACAATCAGGGCCGGACTAGGACTAAAAATCAGCCCTGGCATATAAAGCACACAGGCCCACCTTTTGTGGGGTACTGACAGTTTGAAACAAACATTCAACAATAGACGCAGCCACATCATTTAGCAGCTGATAGGGCCATACAAATTATAGGTAAGTCGCAACAGGGACTGAACAGAAATAAGCCCCACTTCCCCCCAGGGCCATGTTTCTATCTATCTATCTATCTATCTATCTATCTATCTATCTATCTATCTATCTATCTACACGACACCCATGCATAAGTCAAGACAAACACTTTGCGCACACACACACACACACACACACACACACACACGTAGCCATACTTACATAAATGGGTGTGTGCTTACATAAATGGGTGTGTGTAAATATATCACCAGAACTAAATATATAGGGCTTGATTCAGACCTAAGAAGGAGCATTAATACTAATTAAGAGGGAAGTTACTCCTGGGACACCCATGCATAAGTAAAGACAAACACTTTGAAAAAGCAAGGGCATGTTTTTGTTTTAATAATGTTGTTTTATTAATTAATTAATTATTATAACAGAACAATTTACTTTCTCCTACACATATTTGTATAGATAGATCAAATAAAGTTCACTTACATCCTTGCTGCTTCTCACTTTTCTTTCTTTCTTTCTTTCTTTCGGCGTCTGGCGGAGGACACAAAATTGTAACTGATATGCCCTCAACTTTATATATCTATTACATCTATCTGTGCACACACACACACACACACACACACACACACATAGCCATACTTACATAAATGGGTGTGTGTAAATATATCACCAGAATTAATATATAGGGCTTGATTCAGACTTAAGAAGGAGCATTGGGGTAGATCCAGAACTACGTTTGCCGTACGTTTATTCGCGGTGCGTATTTTCGTGTGCATAAATTCGTTACACTCCCCTCGGCACACCCCTTGCACGGACGTATTTAGTCAAGATACGCTGCCCAAACCCTACCTTAACTTTTTCACACGTAACAGAGTACGTCCGCTAACGGACGTATTGACTACGTGAACGTATGCAGCTTAGCACGCCCATACTGTACACTTTAAATACCACCCCCCGTCTCCTTCACGTATTGCAGACGTATTTTGGACTAACGTAAATTTGGCACGCCCACACGTAAGTATTTACGTGAGACATACGTGAATCACCCATACGTTCTAAATTACGCTACGTGAATGTGCGTATTTTCTATGGTGCGCATGCGCAGTGCGTTCAAATCTGCGAATTTACGTCTCCGCCACGCGTAAAATCGCGGGGAAGCGTAGTTCTGGATCAGGCCCATTAATACTAATTAATAGGGACGTTACTCCTGGGATAAATCATGTTAATTTCAGGGGAGTCATATTTCATCTGTTGGAAACAGTATTAGAGTTGCGAAATGGCGTTTCCCAGTCCAAGTCTAAATAACAGTGTAACAGAAAAGCTGGTCAGTATCTGTGTGCAATTCAAAGATATATCCGTGCATGCAAAGAATACAATTAACTTGACGCCCCCTGAAATCAACACTTTCCACTCTTAGGACCGTGTTCACACCTAAGAAGCAGTCACTTCTTAGGTGCGGATCCTTAGTAAAGGACATACACACATACATACATACACATGCATAAAACACACACACATATATTTATATAAATGTATAACACACATCTTGAATATTACACACACAAAATTTGCATGACACACACATACATACATACATACAAACAAACACACACACACATATATACACACACACACACACACACTTACTTTTACACTTATACTCACACACATACACACACTTTTACATTTCACACACTTACATTTACACTTATACTCACACACACACACACACTTACTTTTACTTTTCAACAGAGCTGTGCCGATCTGAAAGACTGAAGGACAGGAAGTGTGGCTGGATCATAGCAGCAGAAGCCAAGCCAATGAGAGAGTAGCATAATGACATCAGCTACTCCCTCATTGGCTGATTTTCTGGCACTAGGGGAAAGCTTCATCAAGGTGGAGCTGCTTTAGCTGAAGCAGAAAATGTACACCTGCTCCACTCTCCAGCAGCTCTGTGTACCGGCCCAGCCCCCCAGCAGCCCATCTGGCATTTGCCAGAACTGCCAAATGGCCAGTCCAACCCTGGCTACAATCTGATTGGTTGCTATGGGCAACATCTCTATTTTTCCTTTTCCGCAGTTTAGTCTAGCCCCAAGAGTAGTTACACCACAATAGCAAGCCAGGTATTGCACTATTTGTGCAGCATATTGTCCTTGAGTCCTCCCACCCACCCATATGTCAGACATGAACTGTTTTACAAACCAAACACCTCAGCGACAGACAAGTATACAGCTGTAGCTGAAGTGCTTGGTTTGTACAAGCTCTCACCTATATAAACATTTTTTTTACTGAAATTAAGGCATAAATGATAAGAAAAAAAACTAGCTGACATATTGGTACAACAATGGAATTAAAGCTAACACACCTAAACATTCTCAATGTGCGTTGTTATCCTCCTCATCATGGCACTCATCACTGTTTTTTATATCATCATCGCACATTATAATCTCATCACCACTGGAATCCACCGTGAGGGTGTCTGATTGCCATTTGTGGCTGACGTGTTCATTCAAAAACAATGAGTAGTTTATTTTAATGAACATCAACTCCTCAATGTTTTGGGGGTGTAACCACTCACAAGGTTCCCAAATGTGCCAAATACTGTTTCCGAGTACATGCCATGGGGTGGGCAGCTTAAGTATGGTATTGCTAAATTGACCTTTTTTCCTCCCAATAGTAAAATGGACTGTCAGAGGTGCTGATTTGTACATGATCATTCATGTAATCCTCCACCATTCTATTGATGGTTACAGTATCAGACTGACTCACTGTGGTAGTGTCACTATGGGGTATATTTAGAAATCGACCGGTCTCGCCGCGATTTTCCCACGATTTTTAAGTTAAAATCATGGTATTCACTAAGCGTCGATTTTTTTTTAAAGCGTCAATTTTAATTATCTGTCGAGATGCACCGATCTTTCAAAGGCTAAATCGCTGTGCTTTTCTATAGAAAAGCACAGCGACTTTCCCTTGAAAAATCCCCGTCGCTTTCTGTAAAAAAAAAAAAAGCACAGCATGCTTGTAAGGCTTAGTCAGGCTGCGCTGATAGAACCCGAAGGCTCAGCATTTCTGAGCCTTGTAGTAATATCAGCGTCAGTATGTTAAGCCTTGCTGCACTGTCTCAGTTGCTGGAAAAAAAAATTACAGTGTTTAAAAAACATATATAAATACAGTGACATACATGTGTGCATTAATAAACCATTTACAATGCATAATATTCCCCCCTAATGTGTTAAATTAACCCCGGTGGACACCGTGTATTGTACTAAATGTGTAGTAATGTACTGTGTGTTGCATAAATGAAATAAAAAAAATTCAGACTCACCGTTTAGCTGTCATCATTCTTGGGACGAGTTGCTTGGAGATTCTTGTTTCTTTGCAAGTCATCTTCTCCAGTTGCTAGAAGAATCTTTGCCAGTTGATTGAAGATGCTGATCCAATCCTTTCTTCTGTTCTTCGGCCTCTTTTGGCACTTGCCCCGGAGACAGGCTCCTTCCTCTTCTTCGGCACTGCTACTAATGACCATTCGGTCACTAGAGGGCAAAGTCCCGGGAGCAAAATCAACCTTTGTAAATATACCCCTATATGTGGGGATGTCTTTTAAGCCAGACCAGATGTCATAATCTCAGACTGAGGTGTACTGTGTTGACTCTCCATCACCAGTGGTTGTGTTTGAAAATGACAGTTTTCTGGCAGCACAATGTTCTGGAGAAGCTGAAGAAGAAGATATATTATGTGCAACCTGATCTGACTAGTTTCTCAGAAGTAGCTCTTTGCATCTCCTAAGATCTGTGTCATCTGGAAAAAAAAGAACATAACATAGCACCTAAACCCGGGATCAAGCATGGTTGCCAAAATATAGTGATCAGATTTCTAGATCTGGCAAATCCTTGTGTCCTAGAGTACACCTAGGATGTAAGGTATAATAGAAAATAGCCGCTAGTGGTGGGAGGAGTCTTACCTACTCACCCACGCAGTACAGAGTAAAAGAAAAGATGCCACAGTGTTAAAGAAAATAATTAGTCAATATTTCACCAATTTGAAACTATAACTATATAATATAAATTTAATCGTACTTATTATCTAAAAAAATATAAAAAATTGTAACCTCATACCACATAAAAAGACTAGCACAGTAATAAATCTGTGAACAGCTGTAGAAATCACTGTATAAATAATACAGACAAATATCTGTAGCATGGAGCAGAGAGCACTGTATAAATATGGTGCAACATGCAGTGAATAAGATCCGAGAATATTAGGGATAAACACGTTCCATAGATGTCAACATCCAGAGTGTATGGTACGGTGTATATCAGTCCCAACGTAATAGCAGATGTAAAGGAGTTCTTGTAGAACAGGGAGAGAAAATACTGAGATCCAATACCAATTAGGAATGTAAATGACCCGGATTTCGTAGGAGGTTATATTTCACGTGGTCAGTAAGCGTGTTCCAATTCCATACAAAATGGTTTCCCCAGGTCCAATATAAAGTGCAATGTGCAGTAAGAAGCAACAGTATGCTCACTGCTCCTATAAGTCTGTATGTGAAGTGGTCCAGGGACAGAGTTGAACTCTTTCCAAAGGGCAAAGGTGCTGTAACGAACGCTGCGGAGGCCACCCGCCATTCGTGCTCCTAAGGACGGAAGACCGCAAATCAGATAGCAATAGGATTCAACAGCTGTGTGTACACGCCACAGATAGGTGTTCCCGCTGACGCTTTTCGTCTTGCCAAAGAATTTCTCAAAGTGGAGTCTCTGTAGCTATTTTGTGTGTGTGTTAATATTTCGCTGTGCTAATTAGATATTTTTTAATTGGAAACTTAATAAATATTGATATTTTTGAAATAATAAATGAGTCTTGGAAATAAATTATAAAAATTCATAAGACCCGGAGTGCCATTAAGAGGTGTTTTTACACGAAAAGATTCCCTGAATTAAAGTTTTTTTTTGGTGTTTGTATATGCAGTCAGAGTCATGTAATCTTTTATTTGACCGCAACTGCTTGCCCACATATCTGTAGTTATATGGAAAGTTGGTACAATGGTATTTTGTAGACAACAAATCACTTTTCATTTTACCTTGGAATTGCTGTTCTTGAAAAGTAGAATTGTGATGAAATTTGGTAGCATGGACCTCAACTAATCTTCTAAAACTGCCAATATTAATTGTGAATATAGGACTTAAATCTACTGCTAGCATAGCTGTCATGGCTTCAGTGAAGCGCTTTGTAACAGGATGGCAACTGCCATACTTGGTTCCTCTTGCTAAGACTTGTTCTACAGACAATTGTTTGAAACGGATAGTCTTCTTGGTTACCTTATGATGTGATGAAAATTTAACCCCAGCAGCAGTAGTAGCACCAAACCTTTCATTCAGGGCTTCCTCAAGGGATTAATTTTGTCTAGGCAATTCCAATGTAGAAATAGGAGGACCAACAAGTGCAAATAAAGGCTATGATCTGAGCCTTTCTTTTCCACTATGTGTAGCGTACAGTATATTGTCAAAGTTGTTGTGTAGACTGGTCCATTATGGAATTTGATTAAATAAAATAATTTTCCGAGGTTTGACAATTTACAAATTGAATTTTATTTATTTTTTAAGTAGAGATAAAAAGCAGTTACAATGGTGTTTATAAGAAATTGTAAATTGTAGTCAGCAGTCAAACTACAAGTAAATATTCTGCTTAAAAACAATGCAGAAACAATGAAAGTTCTTGTTAATGTGTCCACTACTTATACAAAAATTGCTAGCCTGGTACTAACTACAATGAATTAGTGTAATACTATAATGGCTTTTTGCCAAAAATACATGCACTGTGTAATGTGCAGTGCATCTAGTCACCTATATTTTTTAAATAAAAAAGAGAGCTCTAATAAGGGCTGTTGGGTTCTTATTTAACAACAGTACAGCAATATGACTTCCCCACAAAAGTGGATAGGTTTATCAACAGCTCAATAGTATACACTGCAGAGCTACAGCACACAACGTTCTTTCACCACCAATCTTCTATCTAAAATGGCTCTAGAATCATGAAGGAGTACCTTATTTACCCTCACAAATACGCAAAAACAGTGCTCCTGAACTCTCCAATCACAGAAGGGCTGACAAATAACGAGAGATTTCCGACTAAAGAATGCAAAACAACGAGATCCAATATTTCTGGGAAAATGGCATTTTGCCTCGATTTGGGATTCAAATTTGTCAGGAAAATTGACCCTTGCCTTTCTTCAACTCAGAATCCCACATCAAGTTATGTACACCCCTTTCTTTTCAAAGGTAAAACACTGGTTGCAGGGTTGCACTCATAAAGGGTGACTATTAACTTTTGCATTAATCCTTGACTGTAGCTTTAGAATTAAAGGACGCAGATAAGGATACATCAGTGTCACAAGTAGGTGGCAAACCCCATAAGGAACATTTTAAAATGTATTTTAAAAAAATCTAGTTTAAAGTGTTGCACCTCTCATTGCCGCTCAGTCGGGACATTAAAATTATACCCATGACAGACAAGTACTATTTTGAGTATGAGTGAGCTACCCGTACATTAGAATTTCTTAGAGGTAAGAAGATACCTTCCATTTTATATTGCTGACACTGTAGGGACATATAATGCTATAGACAAGGAATGGGCTTTACTTCTTGGAACACCAACCCTATATTATGACTGCCTTGCTGTCCACCACGATCAGCTTTAAGCACAGTGGGGGGTTAATTAACTTTTTTTAGAGTGTAAAATTTTGAGCTCTGCCTAATTAAGGTCAGCAGCACTGGTTGACTTATACAATAATATATCTTCCAGTCCACACCTCCACAGACTGCAGGAACAGGCTTGATTACTGATAACAGCAGCCAAACTGAATATTGTGACCACCTGACTGCACAACACTATCAGCTTTTTCATACTGTGAGGACAGCCACACATTATTAAGTTATATTATTCATTGCAATAACCTGGATTTACTGTAGTTGTGAGAACGGACAGAGTGCCTGACGTTCTTTGTGAATGTCTCAACTTCCAGTTGTATTTAGTACTTAACTATCATTTATTAAGTTTATTATTGTTTATTACTTTTTGTATATTTTTAATATTCATTGTTATATTTACTTTAATGTTGTGTGTTGTCTGATCATATATAACCTTGTAAACATTCTTTTAAAGACCTATTTGTTTTCCACTTATTTGACATTACTCAGAATTAGTGTCAAGAATATTTTTATTCTCTGCATATTTATAATGGGGGTTGCAAAATTTCCCCAATATTTCCTCATCAATTGGCAGCTGTTCAGACACTAATAAGTGTCACTATACACATGTGAAACTCATAAGGAAAAATAAGCACAGGTGCATTCTATTAATGTGCTGTGACATCTACAAACCCTTTTTTATACACAATAAAACAAAAAAGAGGGCATTCTGCACCAGTTAAAAACGCAGTGATATGTAAATTAAGACTGTGGTACAATTTGCACTTTTCAAGATAGAGGTGCAGAAAGTGGGTGCTACCAATTGGTAATAATTAATAAAAGCAAACAAATGGAAAGGCAAGAGGTCAAAGAAATGTGCCTCTCAAGTACCAATATAAACGCTATATCTTACTCCTACCTCAAAACCAACAGAAATAAACAAAACATACCATCTCACGGTGGGTCTTCACCCCTTGGGAGCCAGCTAACTGACCTACCCGATAATAGCCATCCTTAGTCAGCACTAATATCAGGGCAGAAAGTGCAGGAGATCCAAGTTGTAGGAGATCAGCGGTGGGGAGTCTGTTCCAACTGACATGTTTTGCTGCGGTGCTTTTTCAAGGTGATACATGTGGGGTATATTAGTGGACTAAGAATGGCACATATTATATGTGAGTTATATATTCAGTATATAGTGTGCCATTCACAAACATAGCATGTGTCATTCCTGGAACCCTAATACACCCCACATGTACTGTTTACAGTGTGCTGTCTCCAGACCCCTAATACACTAAATTACTTGCGGGGTATATTAGGTTGCTGGACATGTCACTACCTAAAGCACATGTAGAGTATTTTAGGGGTCTGGGAACGGCACAAACTATAGTATTCCATTACCAAATCTTAATATACACCACATATAGTATGTGCTATTTCTAGACCCTTAATATACACCACATGTACTTTATATAGACTGGCATGTCCAGACCCCTAATATGCCCCACATTTATTTAAAGCATGGGAAATTCATTTTCAGTGGCAATTCTACGTTTGCCACTGTATATGGTTTGGCTGGACTAAAATCATGGTTTCATTATTTGTAGGTAATATGTTTTATTTGTGTATTATCCATCTACTTTTATTAATGTATTAACAGAGGGAATATCTAGTTTTGGTTCCTTTACTGGTTTCAGAAGTTGAATATGATTCCTGTAACTCGGAAGGAACAGCTGGTTAACATGACTAATGTGGTTACCCTATTGGTTAGTGATGGGCTTTGGAACGTTTTATATATGTAAAGAAGCTCACCCAACGTATTCTGCCATGTTTTTTGAGATTGTCCTAATACAGTCATCCTAGTACAAATATTGGGCCTGATCCAGACCTACGCTCATGAAATGCTCATGTGCGTAGCGTATTTACGCCAACGTACCTACGATGCACTCCCCTTGGTCATACTTAGTTTGGCCTTCTTACGCCCAGCAAACCCTACCCTAACTTTTCTGATCAAAACCGCGGATGTCCCTAAGCTCAATGTACTATAGTTACGACGCTTAGCACACCCATACTGTACGATTTAAATGCCTCACGCTGCCCTCGGTGCATATTTACGGATTTCGTATGGGAGGCACGCCCCCTTGACCGTAATTGCGAAGGTGTTACGATCAAGGGTCATACGCTCAGAATTTTGGAGCGTAACATGAGCATAATATCTGCCCAGCACATGCGCAGTAAGTACAAATGACCGTTTTTACGCTTACGACCACCGTAAAAACGCACATGAGCGTAGGTCTGGATCAGGCCCATTGGAGCAAAATTTAGGGATTCGCCAACAGGAAGTGTCTCAATGCAGTAGTATGTGAAATCAACACAATATAGCTATATTGTGAACTAAACCTCCTATTTATGAATGTATAGAGTTATACTGTATATATTTTTTGCATGACTTGTCAGACTTCCTTTTTTAAGCAATTTGTGACATTTTTGACCCAAGCAGTAAATTGCTTACTCTATAAAATTTTAAAGACAAATATGGAAACTTTGAATGAAAATAAAACAGTGAAGTACCTCAACTGGTGCTTATAAGGAATTGAGGAATCCTTTGCAGCCTATTTTTGTGATAGTGGTATAATCCACACCATATACCAAAAATTGGAAAAAATCTAAAGTTTACGTAATCAATAAGTGGGCGCAGATATAATAAATAAATGAATAGATGAATGAAACCCTAAATGGATTTATGTATATGAAAAAAACACGTGCTAGGTAATTAAAAGTGACTGAGTGTTGATATAAATAAATAAATAAAAACTATACGGTACACCGATCTGCACTAAAGTGCTAAGTGCATAAACTAAAATGATTCACAACGTAAAATCTCTATAAAGTCATGGTATAAAAGGTTCAATCTAATTATACCAAAAAAATAAATATACAATACCCCAATCGACACTGAAGTGCTAAGTGTATATAACAAAAATAATCAAAAATGTGGTCTCTAATAATTAATCCAAATATAAAGTCCTGAGATAGAAAGTTCAATTCAATTGTACCTGGAAACAAGCTTCAAAAGGGAAATGGTTTTCCAAACGATAAAGTCATTTTTCAAGGCTTACAGTTTGTAGATATTTGCTGTGTTACCATGGACAACCGCCACCAAGTAGATGCAAATGTTGCCACTGACGTTCGTCTCCTATGTCGACCCAAGGCTCTTATAGTACTTCCAAATTACACAAAGGGCTCTATTTACTTACCTTCCTCAGGCTTATCATCGCAGCGAGCCTGGCAGCCTTCTTCACATGATTTACAAATACTCACCACTCCTGCGAGGTCCCGCGATGATCCGACGGGTCCACACAGTACACTTCATTCATGCGATGCATGAATGAAGTACTGTACATGCGCAGTATCTCTCAATCGGAATTTAGAAAAATTTCAGTGCCGACATGAGAAACATTTTTTTCCAAGTCCTGACATGAGATACACTGCGCATGTGCAGTGTATTCATGCCGTGACCAGACAGCTGCAGCCCGATGGGACACCCGGACAGGTGAGTAAATGTTTATTTCTATTTTCTATGGGTTTTTTTTTTTTCACTTTTTTTTTTTACTTATAAAAATGTTTTATTTACATTTTTTATTTTTTAAACTGGAGCACAATTGTGATGTATTCTGACGGGTCTCCCCATACATGCCCCCCTTTTCCTCCCCCTAATAACAGCTATTAGGGGGAGGAAAAGAGGGGTATATGGGGACATCGCCTGTATACTTACCACTAACACCAGCCTGAGCTGGTGTTAGTCTGACGCCGGGAGTGGAGTGTAAAACTCCACTCCGACGTTTTGTAAATATGGTCCATTTCATTTTAATGCAATAGGGCCAGTTTTGAAGTGAAAACTGGCCCTATCACACTAAAATGATCTTTGTAAATAGAGCCCAAAGTTTCTTAAGTGTATATTACTCTCTGTATGATAGCCTGGTCGTTATTTATTATCCAAGAGGACTGTATCCTTATTGCCACACTGCCTCCGTCATAGAAGATATGGGGAAGAGAAGACAATATGGAATGCCTCCAATGTGTGAAAACTATTTATATTTATTTATGCATATAA
>WWET01003233.1:102217-129984 GCA_011038615.1 Limnodynastes dumerilii | reverse complement strand
GGGGGGGGGGGGGGGGGGGGGGGGGTGCCTGCAGACGGAGACGGGGACGGAGGAGGACTGTGGAGACTGAGGCCATGTATATCTAGCGGATAGGTGTGTGAGCACTTCGTCCCTTCAGAGATCAGCCTGGAACTAGTCTCCCAAGGGACAAGGGGAACCAAAGCACGCCAGACAAGCCCTGACAGTACAGCTGCTGAGACGGCGACCACAGCGCTACCTGACTGGATTGAGAGGGCAGTCACCAACACTCTGCTCCTCTCCAACATTGGGTATTGTCCAAAACAAGTTCCTAACGGTGGTTGGAGGAGAAAAGTTATCCGTGGACAGAGGTCCAGCTGACTTCTACACCATACTAGCATAATATCTAGCTAGCTGAGGCGTCTGGAGTGCTCACAGGCACTAAGGGCAGAGTGAATTACTACCTTCATACAACACAGAGGTGAACATTATTGCCCTAATAAGAAACCATACATCAAGTTAAAAATCCATAGGACTTTTCATCCTTAACTGAAAAAAACATCCAAGTATCGCCACTAGAGGGAGCCAAAGCATAACTCCTTGGAGCAAATCAGCTCACACGCAGATTGAGAAGTTTCAGGGAGATGTTTGAGAGATTGTATCTTGGATCTGAGTACCTGCACAGGGAGATCGTGAATAAGGTCATAAACCCACAGGGACTTATTATCTGAGACTTACAGCATTAATATCACTTCAATTTTCTCTCTTTTTATTTCTCTGCCTAGAGGTCATTTAGGGGGTACTGTAGGTAAGGAGATACCTCGGTCCTGATTACTGGTTTAAAGGGATCCCTAACTGATTCTGCTTACCACTGTTTGAATGACAGGTCAATATTTTGTTTGAAGTTTCTAAGAAAGCATAGATAGTCTTCTCTTGTAAGATTATATACATAGCTTAAAAGAGTGTGTGGTCGATCCTGGGAGTGATTACACATTTAGTAAAGTTTCTCGAGACTAATTACTATACAGCAACAGACATCGCACTTTGAGCGAACAAATATCTGATGTAAATTAGTTGTAAAATCAAGGGCGACCTATTCCTTGTCCAGACCCTGACTGTGTTGGGTGGTATGAAAAGGTACTTAGAGCATAACAATCCTGAAAAAATGGGCAAAACAAAGCCAGTACCGCATTCATCACGCCCCCAAAAATCGAACCCCCCCTCGCCTTCTTCCCCGCCATCTCCTGCATTGTCAATGCAGGATGATGGTGCTATATCACAAGCCCCTTCTAGTCAAATAGAGGCTACATCGGCTAGTGCAGCAGCAAAGGAAATGTCCTTAATAATTATGCCTCTGATAGATCAAAGGCTGGTGGCTACCCAAACTAATATTACCTCCTTAATCTCACGTCTAGAATCTAGTGAAAAGAAAATTGGTCACCTAGAGCAGAGAGTCAGCGACGTGGAAGACGTATCTGTCACTACGCAAAACACAATTCTTTCACACAAAGCTACTATTGCCTCACTGACAGCCAAAGTTGACAATTTAGAAAACCGCCATAGGCGGAACAATTTGAGGTTTGTGGGGATACCTGAGTTGATTAAGGGGCCTGAGCTATTGGACTTACTGCAAGTAGATCTTGCTAAGAACCTGAATATTCAAAGTGAGTTAGGTAAATTGATTATAGAACGCGCCCATAGACTAGAACCGGAACGTAGAGGGGGAGGTGAGAGACCAAGGGCAGTCATTGCAAAGTTTCTTACTTATAAGGACAAAGAAAATGTCCTTCAGGCCTATCGGAAATTGCATACACTTATCATCCGCTCTTTTAAAATTCTGGTTTTTCAGGATTTCTCGACTCAGGTATCACAGCAACGCAGAGAGTTTGCCCCGCTTTGCAAATGTCTTTTCGAGAATCACGTTAAATTTACTCTGCTTTTCCCGGCGAAACTTTGCTTTTCGCATTAAGGACAAACATATATATTTGAGGAGGTGAGGGCTGCGAGGGAGTTCATCCAACATATGTCCTTGCCAGATTCTCCACTACACGGATCGCCCCGAAATTCTCCAAATACATGAAAAGATTTCAGGGCCAAGCACGGGCCAAAACGATAGTTAAGCTTAAGATTAAATCTTGGTTATATATTCTTAGAAAGAATGTTATTAAGATGGTTATAACAGTTACTTTCCTAATCATCAGTTCAGAGGTGGTTAGGTGGTTTAAACTGGAGGAAAATTTGAAAATTATGTTTAATTGGAACATTTGTTATGTTATCACTGAAGGTTACAGGTCGGTCATAATGAAAATTCAGATATTGGATGATGTGTCACAAGAGGTTGTTATGTCTTTTATTAACAGGTATGTTGGGGTAGATAGCCATATCTCTTGCAGGCCAAAGGGGGTCGACGTGATGAGTAAGATACATTGGCTTCGCATCGCAAAGGCTAAGATAGATGGCTGATACCAGGGGTAATAAATTAGCTGATCTAAATCAGTTTAAAATTGTATCCTGGAACACGTGTGGCTTGAATAGCCCGATTAAAAGAAAACGTGTCCTAACACATTTAAAATCGATGAAACCAGATATTGTATTCCTACAGGAGACGCACTGGTCCTCATCAGACTTAGCGAGACTCAAAAGCCCATGGATTGGTGATTGCATTTCAGCACCATTCAAATTAAATAAAAGGGGAGTGGCTATCCTGTTGAATAAGCAGTTACAATACAAAATTATAAGGCTAATATTAGATCCTAGGGGAAGATATATTATACTCAACCTTACAATTAGTAATGAACCTTTTACGTTGGTTAATATCTATGCACCCAACACACCAAACGAGGCCTTTTTCAATTCCTTTTCCAACTATCTATTACAATATGATACCCCGAACTTAATATTGGGAGGTGACATGAACGCAGTAGTAAACCCACATATAGACCGCTCACATCATCATAGCAGTTCTATTAATTCGGAGGGGAGTTATATCTCTAGATTTCTGCTGAGACACTCTCTTGTAGATCCGTGGCGAATATATAATGCCTCGGAACACACATTCACTCACCATTCCAGAGCCCACAGTACATTTTCCAGATTGGATTATCTATTCACTTCTACCCATTTATTTTCTAGAGTCCTAACAACGCAAATTAAAGATATACTTATATCTGATCATGTGCCTGTAACACTCTCCATCCAATCTATGTCTCCAAAACTGTCACACTTTCCGTGGCGATTCCCATCCTCTTTATACCAATCTGAGGAATTCCGTGACTTTCTGATGGCGAAATGGTCAGAATTTACAGATGACAACATTGAGCATTGGGACAATCCTACACTTTTCTGGTGCACTGGAAAGGCAGTTATGAGGGGTCACATAATTGCATATTTGGCCAATAAAAAAAAGGGTTATAGAGTTAAATATAATGCCATGCTTAAAATTGTGCAAGACACCTTAGCCATACATATTCAGAATCCCACGGAGATCACTTTGGCGAACTATACGGAAAGTAAGCTATCTCTAGAGAGTTTTCTTAAAGCCCGCGCCCAAGCGAATTTGGATTACAACAAAAATAAATTTTATAGATGGGGGAATAAATCAGGGAGAATACTGGCTAATCTTACAAAACCTCCTAGGCATAGAAATCATATCCTGAGTATAAACAAACAATCCTCTTCAAAACAACTCACTAAAACTACAGAAATAATTCAAGAATTCAGAGAATATTACTCGAAATTATACACAGCCTTGCCAGATAATAGGCAACTCCACTATAAATTATTAGATGAGGCTAAACTACCTAAGTTGATGTCATCACAACAAGAATTCCTAAATGCTCCGATTTCAGAGAGGGAAATAAAGAACGCAATCTCATCATTACATAACAACAAATCGCCAGGGCCTGACGGCTTCACGGCAGAGTTTTATAAAATACTCGTACCAACCATCACTCCCTTCCTTACCACTTTATTTAACGCAATCCACCAAGATAATATAACATTTCCACAATTTAATGAAGCTCATACGATTTTATTACCTAAACAGGGAAAAGATCCTGAAAATGTGGCTTCTTATAGACCCATCACATTACTCAACCAAGATTACAAGTTACTAACTAAAATAGTAGTCACAAGATTACAAGTAATCCTACCTTCATTGCTCACCCAACACCAGCTGGGCTTCACGCATGATAGGCACTCTATAAAGGGTACTAGAACAGCCATTGCAGCAGTTGTGGCTGCGAGCCAAAGAAGCTCTGACAAGTCTTCTGAGATCCTGCTTAGTTTAGATGCGGAAAAAGCGTTCGACAGGTTATCCTGGCTCCATCTCTATAGGATATTTGAGACACGTGCCTTTGGTAACACTTTTACACAATTTACCCAGTTGTTATATCATGATCCCAAAACCTGTCTAGCTATAAATGGCGAACTTAGTGAGCCTATACATATGACGCGGGGCACAAGGCAAGGTTGTCCCCTTTCACCCTTATTTTTTAATCTGGCATTAGACCCTCTTTTTAGGATTTTGCAAGCCAAAAGAGAATTCCAGGGCATAAAAGTGGGCACACAGGCCACTAAAATCACAGCTTTTGCAGATGATCTGCTACTTTATATAGCGAATCCGAGAGATTCATTGCCATTAATATTCGAAGCCATAACGCAATACGGTCTGGTCTCGGGTTTTGCCATCAACCAAGACAAATCTGTTGCCATGCTTTTACATAAATCGACTTCCCCTACATGGAGCTCTGCCTTCCGAATACAATGGGCCAAATCTGCGATCAACTATCTAGGGGTAAAAATCCCTAAAAAGATCACGAGCATGTATTCGTTAAATGTACAACCCCTAATCTCTAAAGTAATAGCGGAAATAAAAAATTGGGAAAACTTACCTGTTACATATCTAGGAAGAGTAGCCCTTATAAAAATGAGTAGCTTCCCTAAATTGTTATACCCGTTACAGGTGTTACCGCTAACCCTAAAAACTAAAGACGAAAAATTCCTCTTTTCGCAGATTTATTTGGAAACAAAACCCCCCCAGAATTGGTCTCTTTAAATTACAGCAGGACACAAATTCTGGTGGGATAAATTTTCCAAATCTAAAGGTCTATAGCTATGCATGTAATTTGAGAATTATTCAAAATTGGTTTAATAACTCCAACACGTACACCAGCCAATGCATAGATCAGGCTTTTCTCCCAAACATCACACTAGCTAATTTTCTACATATGACTCGGGCAGAAATGCCAGGGGACATTGTAAATAACCCGTTACTTATGGCAGCATGGATCACATGGAAAGCGGTGCGTAAAAAGAGAAAATTACAGTTTAAGGCCTCTCTTTTCCAAACATTGTTAGGAAACCCCCAATTCCAGAATGGACAAGCCACACTGCCATTTACACGATGGAATAACATAGGGATTAAAAATCTATTCTCGCTAGTCGATAAGAGGCAACAAAAGGTGCTAACAGTGTCAGATTTCTTGGCTAAACATAGTTTACCCTTATCTCAATCCTTTTTTGCATACCAAGCAAGGCATTATATCAAGCAAACTTTAGGTACCTTTACCTCTGAGGATTGGAATAATGAACTGGACAACGAGTTGGTTAAGAATGTAAACAATAGAGGGGCAATCTCAAGAAACTACCGTTTATTTATTCATAGCCATAACACATTACAAACAGAGGAAATGCATCCTTGGTCGGACAGTTTTCCAGATTTAAAAAGGTCAGAAATGTTCGACGCGCTGTCGTACTCCTGCAAGGTGCTACCAGCCGTCATGTACAAGGAGATGTTTTTAAATATCTTTCACAAAGGATACATTTCACCTCATCATAGATTTTGTATGGGTCTGGCTGATACCAGTGAGTGTCCTAAATGTGGCTCCCCAGATTAAACGTTATACCATTGTCTATGGGACTGCCCCTCAATAAAATATTTTTGGCAGCAAATTCAGTTGTATACCTCAACGCACCTCTTAGAATATGCCCCATTATCAGCACTCTGGGCGATCCTGGGTATTTCCGATTCGTCTCTAGCATTTACTAAAAATGGGAGGACACTGTTATAGTTTCAGCTGTGGCAAAAAAGTGCGTCCTCCAGCAATGGACCCAAAATTCTCCACCCACTCTTGAGATGTTCCATCAAAAGCTATTCCATGTCTTTAGAATGGACTGGTTAGAAACATCACTGCACAAACGACAAAAGACACATAATCTCTTTGGGATTTGGGAGAGCTTTATTAACATGTTATCTGACACAACTAAACAAAGCATCTATAATTGCTTCAGTAATACATACTGGTATGAGCTCAGACAATATGAAAATGACCCTCCCATTGTATTACGGGATCGTAATCCCTTGACAACCTGTATAACTTATTGTGATATAAACAATATGTCATTATCCATATGTGTAACACTTATAGGTTCAAACTTTTGTATCTGTGTTCCTCCCTGTACTTTGGAAATGTTGTACATTTTGTTCCAATAAAGAAAAGTTTAAAAAAAAAAATACTTGCATGTAGACTGCTTGTTCTGAGGTATCAGGAGCAAGGAGTGCTGTGGAAGCACCTTTAAGCGCTAAGTTGTATCCCACGTTGAATGAGAAGTGTGTTGAGTGAAAAGAGTGAAGAGTCTGAGGATACTTGTGCAGATGAAGATCCCATCAAAGCAGGTAAGTATTTGATTAATTTGAATATTTTTTACAGTTCAGGGGACTTATGTACGTAATTTGCGTAAGTCCCCTGACAAGTAACATCAGTGCATGCGTGTGCCAGATGTTACTCTAGTGAACCTGCTAGAGTAGGCGGGGATAGGCATTTAAATGCCGGGGAGGGAAAGGACAGGCACGCATTGATCTGTGTTCGTAAGGACGTGGATCAATGTGTAACAATTAAGGAAGAGGGGAGTAACTGGGCGTGTAACGTGTGCAGGGGTCTGGGTTCTGGCTGGCCCTGTATTTTCTTAAATAACTATTGGGGACATCAGAGGCTGCAGCGGGCCATGGATGGCAAGGCTGACGCTTGTGATTCTCCAAGCACCAGCATGCTCTGGCATCCTTGGGCATGCGGGTGCTTGTAGTGTGCATTCAATTATATATAAAATTAATTTATATTGCTGGGGGGGGGTGTAATCCACATAAAAAAATACATACATTTTTTTTAAAAAATGCGCCACTGTGACCCGCAGTCGGAGCACCTACAGCTCCGGCTCTGACTGTGGGTATTTATATGAATCCTTTTTTTAACATAGTTCAATTATGAGATGCGTGTTTCTGCTGCTACAGATCCACTTCTACTCTGAATCAGGGCCTTAGTGATTGTTTAAGCAAACTTTTTAGTTTAGTGACCGGATATACTGTGCATGCCCAGATTTTAAAAATACGCACGGAAACTATGACCAACTGATTCACAGACACGGACAGCTGACTTAGGACTGCATCAACATGTCATAGAATGAGTCCCACATGCGTGGCTAGAGGGGCAAGACTTTTAATACAAATGAGCTACACACAGGTTACTAATGTACATTATGAGCATTTCTCTTAAGAAATGCCTATGCTTCTTGTTTATATGTTATTGATGCCATTAGGCTTTTAATTTGAATATTTAAAATTTTTACATCATTAATAATGGTTACACTCCCCGCTAAGAAAATCTTATTGCCGAAAATGGGAAATCCGAAAGTTCCTTTTCGGATGTCCCATTTTTGAATACTTACCTTTTTCTACTTTTTTTTAAATGAATGAGGGTTAAGGTCAGGCTACAGGGGAGGGAGGGTTAGGGTCATGCTGCAGGGGAGGGAGGGTTAGGGTCAGGCTGAGGGAGATGGTGGGTTAGGGTCAGGCTGCAGGCTGTGGACTATTTTTTTTTACTACTTTTCGCACCACAGAGCTTTCCCAGCCAGTTCGCTGGCTGGGAGGAATCTGATTTTTTGCAAAGCAGATTTTCTATGCGGGGACCAACACCCCATTTTTATTTTGTGTAAAAAACATAAAAATAATGTTGTTTTTTTTAAAATTGATTAAAATTAACAAAATATTGGAGTGAAAATATTATATAGATTTTTTTTAAATACAATAATTAGCAATTAGCATACATTACACAGGTAGCTTGTAGCTCCAGGGCACCTTAATGGTTAAAATTACAATGTGGCATTATTATATTAGTACAAAACCAATCCCAAAATTAATTTGACAGATAATACTGTAGACATAAATATAAAGAAGTTTTGAGTTGTTTATTAACATTTGCGTCTGTGTGAATCACAATAAGGACACCCATCCACACTTAAAACTACAAACCTAGAGAACCGTCCATACATGGGAATCTGGAGACTGGGGGTTTGGTTAACTTAATTTTTTAGCATCTCTAAATCACTCCGATGGATCTAGTTTGTGCATATATTTAGGTACGTTCGCAAATTCTCTCTTATGTGTGAATCTGGTCCTAGGTATGTCTATTTAACTCTCATTCCCGTTGCACTTGGTGTCAGAGCAACAGGTTTACTTCACCTGCAGATTAGCATCCTCATGCTTGCTCATATGTTCTGGGTTTCTGGTTGAGTCTCATGTCTTTTAGTTCTAGTTTTTCCTAGTGTCTCCGATTCCAGCATTCCTCGTGTCTCTGGTACCTGCTCTCCTTGTGTCTCTGGTTCCTGTATTTCTTATGCAACTCTGCTACCCATCTCTACTACGTGTCAAGTTAAAGATTAGATGCCGCACTCATAAATGAAGTGACTATTGACCCTACCAGATAATATAATTGATAATTAAAAAAGAGACGAGAGGAAGATTGAATTAATATCACTGGTTAATACCTATTTCTCACATCCTCTGATGCTACCTACCCCCAGTATTAAGCATAAAGAGGAAACAAAGAAAAGAAGGGGGACTATTCTTAAAGGTGCACACGCATCCCTTGAAACAAACAGTAACAAATTTAATTAAAATACGCAGTTTAATAATTTGAATAAAAAGAAGAAATGTCTAAAGTTTACTGTTGGTTTATTATGTATTATTACTGGTTAGAAAGTCAATAGTCACAGGAAGTATATCACACATTGGCAACTGATGCCAGCGAAATAATTAAATAAAATTCGTTTATAGTGATAGACAAGACAAATATATGTAAATTTAAAAAACAAAAAGAGGGAATATATAAGGTAGGAGCAGATTCTCAATATAGTAATTGAAATATCCCAAAGAGACCCTCAAAAAAGATATGGTTTAGCCGCTAGCATAAATAGTTAAATATCACGCTAATATTAGCTAATGGCTAATTCAATGCATAGAGAATCCTAAGTCAGTATCATAGAAAAGTATGCTACAAAATTAGTAGCTATAAATTAAATAGATAATGATGAATAGTAGTAGTCCATGTGGTCAAAATGAACTCTCATGCAAGAATGATCATATAGTATAGCCACGTGAAATTAAAAAAGTTTTAGGTAAGGAGTGTTGCTGCGGTTAAAGATCCACCTACTGCCTGTCAATAACGGCAGGGTGGTTTAAATTATTAGGGTCTAGTATAGGAATAACGGAGTATACACTGCCAGCTAGCTATTCCCTCGAGACAACGCCGACGCGCGTTTCGCTCGAGAAGGAGCTTTCTCAAGGGATGCCTAAACCATATCTTTTTTGAGATATGGTTTAGGCATAAACCATATCTTACCATATCGGCTAAACCATATCTTTTTTGAGGGTCTCTTTGGGATATTTCAATTACTATATTGAGAATCTGCCCCTACCTTATATATTCCCTCTTTTTGTTTTTTAATCACATATATTTGTCTTGTCTATCACTATAAACAAATTTTATTTAATTATTTCGCTGGCATCAGTTGCCAACGTGTGATATACTTCCTGTGACTATTGACTTTCTAACCAGTTATAATACATAATAAACCAACAGTAAACTTTAGACATTTCTTATTTTTATTCAAATTATTAAACTGCGTATTTTAATTAAATTTGTTACTGTTTGTTTCAAGGGACGCGTGTGCACCTTTAAGAATAGTCCCCCTTCTTTTCTTTGTTTCCTCTTTACCCATCTCTACTACTTCAGAATTCCTGTTCACCATCTCAGCATCTCTGCAGCTGTCCGGAGGGCCATGACCTGCCACTTGCCGGCATCCAAGTCAATCCCAACCATCAGGGTCAGTACCTGGTTTGTAGTTAGATTCTGCACCTCTGGTGTGGTGTGGTCCAATTTCAGACCAGCATTGAGCTTGGTTCATGACAGTTTGCTCTGACCTAAAAAACTTGCCATCAAGTTGGATCTGGTTCAGAAACCAGATAAAGCACCTCAGCGATGCTGTGGAAAACAAGGTGGGAAGCAAGGCCATATTGTACAAGTCTTACTGCATTTGTCAGTCAACATAGACTCCATCACTACAGCTGTTACCAATTCACTGGTCCCTCAGCCTGCATCTGTCATTGTTTCTCTGGTCGCAGTTCCGGCTCCTAGGCTGCGACTACCCACTCCTTCCAAGTTCTACACTGATCCCAAAATCTCTTGGGGATTTTCAAACCAATGCTCCATACAATTTGAGCTTTCACCAAGTGATTTCCCTACTAGTCGATTTAAAGTCACAATAATATCACTCTTGGTAACCCAAGCCCTGGCCTGGGCCTCTCCGCTCTGGGAACGACAAGTTCAGCTTGTTAATAGTAATACTTCTTTCCTAAATACTTTTCGTTTCGTTCATCTAGCTTACTCCAGTTGTGTCAAGGCTCCACCGTAGGCCAGTATGTAATAACATTTGGCACACTTCAGAGATAAAGGCCTGGCAGTTCAAGTGAAAGATGAGCTTGCTGCATGGGATCTTCTCGAAACTCTGGACACCTTGATCTCCCTATGGCATCATGTCGTTTGGCAACCTGTTTACAGACTTCCCAGATTTTGCCATCTGTTTGACCTCCTTCTGCTATTCCTTCAGAGGAACTGACACAATTGAGGCATTCTCTGCTTTCTTCCCAGGAGTTGGAGAAACATATCCTATCCCAAGTGTCTGGGAAATATATGCACCTAGTTGTTCCCAACTAGGTGTCAACTAGGTTCCGCATTTCAGCTCACTGTCATCTTAGACTGTGATGAACAGCTTCCATGTATTCTGGTATCCCAATTGACGGTGGTACTCCACTTAAATTCTGCACAGAATCTGTCCAGCTCCTAGTGGGCACACTGCATACAGAGAAAATAACCTTCTTGTTGCTACCGTCAACTATTCATCCTGTAGTCCTGAGTTTTCTTTGCCTTAGACTACATTCCCCAATGATTGCCTGGGTGTTAGGAGAATGCTCACCAGGGCGCGGAGTCTAACCAAAATCTGGTATTCACTGGAGCCCCTGATGGTGGTGACAGGCTGGGCCGCAGAGAGTGGCAGGTTGCAGTCCCCGATGGACGTGGATATGCGTGCAGGTAAGGACACAGATAACGAACAGAGGGAAAAACTCAGGTGACACAGACACCACCACAACGACAGACAGACAGTGCAACAAACATGGGCTGACACTCACTCAAGCAAACCAGAGAAACACTGACTAGCAACCAGAAGCATAGAACAAGGAGAGGGCAGGTACACAAAACCGGCACAGGCATGGAAAGGGGACTCAAGATTAAGATAACAGGTTAGGCAAAAGAGTAGAGAGAGGAGAAGGAGAAAAGCACAGGGCAACAAAGTTATAACCGGCGGGGGTAGCGTGGACCCGCCGTTCTATTTACAGGGAGGCTGGCCAATCAGGAGGCAGGGACTGGACCAGCCTCCCTGAGCTGATTAGATAGTGTCCCGGCTGATAATGAGACAGCCGGGACTAGGAAATGATTGCCGCGCTGCGTCTGAAGGTAACATAGAAACATAGAAACATAGAAAGTGACGGCAGATAAGAGCCACATGGCCCATCTAGTCTGCCCATTTGTTTATTGAAAATTATACTGACCCTAGACCCTATTTACCCTCAATTTGGGTTTCAATTTAGGATACCCTTATATCTATCCCAAGCATGTTTAAATTGTTCTACTGTATTGGCCTCAACCACCTCAGATGGGAGAATATTCCATTTATCTATCACCCTTTCAGTGAAGTAATTTTTCCGCACATTTCCTTTGAATCTACCACCCTCCAGTTTGTATCCATGCCCTCGTGTTCTATTACACCTTTTCTTTTGAAAAATGGTACCCTCCTCTAGCTGGTCACAACCCTTGATGTATTTGAAAGCTGCTATCATGTCCCCCCTCTCCCTTCTCTGCTCCAAGCTATACATGTTTAGTTCCTCTAGCCTTTCTTGGTATGATTTGTTACAAAGGCCATGGACCATTTTAGTTGCTCTTCTTTGCACAGTCTCTAATGTATTTATGTCTTTCTGAAGATATGGCCTCCAGAACTGAACGCAGTATTCTAGGTGAGGTAGGAGGCATTCTGGCTTCCTGGCAGCCAGGACAGCTGACTGAGGGACCCAATGGGAGCCGGGCGCATGGCTAATTTGCATACTGTCACGCCCACGTGACGGTATGCAGGGAACAGAAATGCGTAGGGAGGAAGATGGCGCTGGCTGAAGCAAGGAAGCAAGGAAGTTACATACCGGTCCTGCGGCATGTAATATGGGATACTTCGCAAGTACTTTCGTTCCTAAAATTTCATTTGGATTTGGAATGGAAATGAGTGGAAGACCACTTTAACACAAGGGATGGGCATAACATATCATGTTATGTCATTTGGGTTTTGCAACACCCAGCCAGACTCTACATAAATATGGTGGTATATATGGACGATATTCTAATTTTTCCCAGTTATAACCAGGCATAGGTCTCATGATGAACGGATTATTTTCTGACTGGATCTGTCGCCTTGTGCAGAGTTTGCTAATAACAATCTGATTCATGAAGCAAATCCTGAAGTCTCGGATATCTAGGGGAATTCACTGTTACAGTAACCATACACCAAGGCGTGTTGTCTAATTGGCGCCACATATTCGCTGTGGTGGCTGGTTCCTGGATTGTTTAAGAGTCAGACATAACAACGGGACAGGGACTGAGCAGGTAACACAAAGGACAAGGACTGACAGACTGGACAAGGCAGAGAGATGATTCCTGTATTCTTCAAGTCCTGGTCTCCTGACATTCATTATTGTATCCAGTCACACCTTTGCTACCTATCTCTACTACTACAGCATCCCTTGGTTCCTGTTCACCATCTCAGCATCTGTGCAATTGTCTGGAGGGTCACGACCTGCTACTTTCCAGCAGCCAAGTCCATTCCTACCATCAGGGGCTTTTGTGAATACCTATAGTTACGCCCCTGGTCATATGTTGTCCGTTTTCAGACCGGCGTTGAGCCCTCATACACAGAGTTCTGGCAGTTTGTATGGAAGAGGGGAGTGAGCTCACCTGTCACTCTTCCCATCTCTTCCCCATGTAAACACTTGACCATCCACAGAATAAAAAAAATGTTATTCATTATTATTATTATTATTATTATTATTATTAATATGTTTATTTATAAGACACCACTTGGTATCCAAAGCGCCTTCAAAGGCAATAGTTACATATACAACACAACTGTACATTAACAGAAAAGGTGCAAGTTCAGATAAGTAAAGAATACAATATAAGTACAATGCAAAAATAAAATATAGTATAAAAATAGCAGAACAATATGTATAGAGAGATGCAGGATATGTTGTGTAGGAGCAGATTAATAAGAGAGATATTCAGTAGAGAAAAAAGGTGGGAATTAACGAGGACAGGGTACAGGGGTGATGACAGGAGCTCCTTAGAGCTACCATGCTCAGACCTGACTACCTTGTTTCATTGCTCCATGGTCCAGTTCTATTGTACTATTGCCCAGAGCTGGCACAATGCGGTAAGTGGTAAAATGCGCTGCAGGGGGGCACCAATATATATACAAAAAATGGAGGCGTGCTCAATTGTTAACAAAATAGAACAAGCTCAGTTCACAAGATTGTGATTTATAACTATAGAAGTCTGAAAACGCCCCAACTTATACACCAGATTGTATATAAAACAACAACTGCTCCCCTTTCAAAGCACCGTTCCAAAAGTTGGCTTCACAGGTAATCTGAAAATAAAAAACAAAAAAGGGGGCGTATCATGGTGCAGCACGATTTATTCAGCAAGGGATACAAGTAAAAACATATGTGGTCAAAGAGTACCAAAACTAGAGGAATCAACTATAGTGATTCTAGCAAGCATGGATCACAAGATAAGGCTCTGAGGAAAGGCGATTTCCGATACTCCAGCGCCCTGGAGTTTCAGCTGCAAATACCCGTCCACCAGTATAGATTTCGTCAGGGGGTGTTGCCTAGGTAACCCATTAGCCAATGAGTGCCGGAGTGGCGCCCCCCGATGACGTGGGAACCAGTTTCTGAGTCCCGGAAGTCGTGAGGAGGGCGCAGCAGGCAGGAGGTGACGCATGGACGTCGGGTGACTGGGTAACGGTAAGGTAATGAAGTTTTATCTATTTATAGAAACATTTCTTGTAATATCATGTTCATGTATATTGCTGTATTTGTCTTTTCACCCTGAGGAAAATCTATGTCTATGGATTGAAACGTTGGTGATTTCATTCATGTGGCACTAAAGATAGTGCTGCAGAATAAATGTTTGATTGAAATGGCTCTTTGGATTTTTGTTTGACCCCTTGAGTGCTGCTCTTTTTGGGAACTATATATATATATATATATATATATATACACAATTGAATAATGCGGCACTCTGAGACTGCTGAAGTTGCAAAACAATTTCGGTTTAAATCCGACATTTCAGTGGCTCATGCCACTTTCATCAGGGATATTAAAACAAATAACAATGCCCCCCATCATGAAATAACTACATGGAACAGCAATTAAACTTACCCCCACCAATGAATCACCATCTAGCCGAGTCTTCCACGCTCACAGTGCAACTCATCGTGCCTGTCGTCCCACTGATGACGTCAGGGAAGAGCCACCGGAACCAGGGCTGGTGCTAGGATGTTCGGCGCCCACCTGTTTAACAATTTCACATTATAGTTAATAGAGTATAGTATCCATGTAAGCATCGTAAAACACAATCTTGTAACCACAATAAAAGAAAGAAAATCATAATCACTACTATAGAATACAAACAGCTTCCTAGTCTCTACTATACAATTCCCATTTCATCCTAAGCACTGCCACACAATACAGACTGTATATATGTTAGTGACAGCCATACCATATAGACATTAGGGTAGATCCAGAACAACGTTTGCCGTACGCGTATTAGCGTAGCGTATTTTAGTATACGTAAATTCGCTACGCTAACCTCGGCACACCCCTTGCACGGACGTATTTTGTGAAAATACGCTACATAAACCCTACCTTAACTTTTCCTAACGTAACAGCATACGTCCGCTAACGGGCGTACAGACTACGCGAACGTACGCAGCTTAGCACGCCCATACTGTACACTTTAAATACCACCCCCCGCCTACTTCACGTAAAACGCACGTATTGGTCACTAACGTAAATTTGGCACGCCCACACGTAAGTATTTACGTTTGCAATACGTGAATTACCCATACGTTTGAAAATACGCTACGTGAATGTGCGTATTTTCTGCGGTGCGCATGCGCAGTGCGTACAAATCTGCGAATTTACGTCTCCGCCACACGTAAATTCGCGGAAATGCGTAGTTCTGGATCTGCCCCATTATCCTAGTGACCGCTATATCATACAGGCCACCATACAAAACAGATTGCATCCTTGACCACTGTAACTGTCAACATTTTTGTAACCACAATGCAATTAAAAAAGTCCTTCTTGGAAAACAGAAAACATTTGCAACCACACTACAAAAGAATAACAGCCTTGTAAGCACTTTACTGTTATTTAGTTTGTCCATCTAGTTTATCCATCCAATCTCTCCCCCTTGCATGTATCCAGTCTTCAAGTATTTCCCCCATGTGTGTCTCCAGCCTCCCAGTATTCCCCTTCATGTGTCTCCAGCACCCAGTATCCCCTTCATGTGTCTTCAACCCCCACCCCTAGTATCCCCATCATGACTCTGCAGCTCCCCAGTATCCCCATCATGTGGCTCCAGCCCCCCACTATCCACCCAGTATCCCCATCATGTGCCTTTAGCCCCCATTATCAACATTGTGTGCCTCCAGGCCCGGTATCCCCATTATGTGTATCCAGCCCCCCAGTATCACCATCATGTGTCTCTAGCCCCCCCCCAGTATCACCCATAATGTCTCCAGACCCTCATCATATGTCTCCAGACCACCAGTAACCCCATCACATGTCTCCAGCCACTTAGTATCCCCATCATATTGTTTCTCTAGCCCCCCAAGTAGACCCATCATGTGCCTCCAGTCCCCCAGTATACCCATCATGTCACCATCTCCCCCAGTAACCCCATCATGTGCCTCAAGTCCCCAAGTATTCCAATCATGTGCCTCCAGCACCCTCCCAGTAACCCCATCATATGCCTTCAGCCCCCCCAGTAACCCCATCATGTGATTCCAGCACCCAACTAACCCCATCATATGCCCAGTATCCCCGTCATGTGCTTCCAGCCCCTCAGTAACACCATCATGTGCCTCCAGCTCCCCAGTAACCCCATCCTGTGCCTCCAGCCCCCCAGTATCCACATCATGTGTCTCCAGCCCCCCAATATCCCCATAATGTGTCTCCAGCCCCCCAATAACCCCATCATGTGCCTCCAGCCCCCCAGTATAATTTTGATGTGCCTCCAGCCCCCCAGTATCTCCATCATGTACCTCCAGCCCACCAGTATCCCCATGTTTACTTACCTTTTCTGTGTTTTCCCCTGCTGCACTCTCCTTTCTCCCCTTCCTGCCCTCATACAGGAAGTTCCTGTATGAGCCTCTGTGTCTGACTAACGGCATGTGGCGTCCTGTGGGAGCACCAGTATATGTAATAAGAAAGCAAAAAACATAAACAAAATGAATAAAAATAAACACACAAACAAAAATATACAAAGACAAAAAATATATATACCCACAGCTATAGCAGCATCTATAAAACAAGGATTTTTTTTAGATAGATGAACATGTAAAAGGCATGGATAAACAGATAAACGATCCCAGAGAGGAAATGTCCAAAGGCCAAAATCAAAGTTGCCCCCTAGAACATCATCACCACAACAAAATAACCCCTACCCCCTAGTATGTCTGATGGGCTCTAATGTTTATCTCTGTGAAGTTTTCTTCCAAAGCATTCAAAATAAGCTCCGCTCCTTTATTTCCAAACTCTGCCAGAGCTGACCGTATTGTCCAAACCACACATTGTCCATACCAGTATAGTGCACTCTGGTGCAAAATCCCAATTAGAGTCTGTACGTTGAAATGGTGGGCTGTTTGCAGATTTGAACAAAGTTCCAATCAGGAATCCAATCACAATCTTTTGTAAGTTGGTTTCTTTTTGGTACACTAGATCTGATTAAAGACCGCTGCTCCCCTCCTATAGGACTGGTCCTTATCCGGTCCAAAGGTAGTGTCTAGGAAGTAGAAAAACAGAGGGTACGCTCCATAGTGTAAAATCTTTTTATTAAGGAACAGGTTCCACAAATTATACAGCGTACCGTTAGAATCTCTCTATCCGAGAGTGGGAATCAACACATAATAGTAGTGGCTCACGTCGAGAAAGACCGCGCATCATTCAATCAGTCACGGCTCCTATGTTGTTCAACTTCTCACGTGCAGGTAAGCATAAGATCCTCTATGCGTTTCATCTTTTAGTAGGACTTTGTCAGGAGATATGATCTGACCACCTCCCCCCGTGACTGTTATAGGTCTAGGTAATAGTATTCCAGGTACACGCATAATTAACGAGCCTTCTCAATAAATAGTTTAAAAAACATATAAAATTTCCCCAATATAACAGCGGGGTTGAAGGAATATATACCTAATACGATTGGCATATCTTATACAATTTTAAAAACTTTAAAATCATAAGATTAACCTGGTACTCATACATCAAGCTTTTTGGGGGCATGAATTCAAATTACAAATGAATCATAAATTACTGCATCTTCTAGAAAATATATGGTGTACAGTGATCTATCCATATTTTTAACAGATGCGCCAGATATTAAAAAAGAAAAAATATGGGGCGTGTCCTGACTGTCCTGCTGTCCAGACGTGTTTCTGGGGAGCTCCGGCTCTGGGTACCCTAAGACCCTTGGAAATCCCTCCCTTTACCCACTATTTATCCATCCTGACCCTCATCTACCTGTCCCCGTGATCCCTGCTCCTATTGAAGATCGCATGCGGACCTGAGGGGGTATCCTGTGGCTCTGAGACCTTTGCGGCCTGACTGCGCGGAGGGACAGGCGGTGGGCCTCGGGCCTCGCATCTCGGTGCCCTGCTCCGTGCATCCCAGGGAGCCTCTGGTCGTGTTCTGTGGTGCGTGGTGACCCGCGGGTAGCCGCGGCTGTGAGGAGTGGGTCCTGCAAAGCACCAGGCTGCCTAAACATGGTGACTGCACCTCCCTCGGCTGCGGTGAGCAGAAAGACGCCCTTGCTTCCTTGCTCCAGTAGAGGACGGCAGGGGTTGGGACCACAGGGGACGGGCGCCATCTTGAATCAGCGGTACGTGAGGTACCCGCTCTGAGATCTTGCTCTACGCAGGAGCTAATACCCCACTGATGCCACTGAGATCCACTCTGCTTGCCCTCTGGGATCCTTAGAGATCGGTCAGACACCCCTGGCCACCTAACTCTCCAGTCCCTGTTTTCATTGCCTCCCCCCTGCTGTGTAGTTGGGCCCACTGGGGTCTCCTTGGGACATTGTACTCTGTGTGGTTTTATGGGGCTGCTGTGGTGCCTGTGGCTGAAGCTTCTATACAAAGCATCCGTTGGCGTATAAAAGACTTTAGACTGTTACATATTACACTTTATGAAGTTTGCTCTTAACTTTTCATAAAGCCTGAAAATCTACACTGTCGCCACAGGAGGGAGTGAGAGTACCATTGTTTTGCAAGTATTGAAAAGTATGTGATAGTTCAGTTTATTGTTGAAGTTACTTCTATACCTTCTATGTAACGAGTCTATGTGACTTCCCCAGGGTGCTCAGTTTTATGTCTTACTAATCTACGTGATCTGAAACTGCCTGTGAATATCACTCACCTGCCAACCTACTCTTCACATATATCCCTACGGTAACGCTCACTACATAGTTAGTATGCCTCCAAAAAAGCCCAAACTCTCTCTTCTTCAACCGCCCGTGCGCTTTCAGCCACGCTCTCCCCCTGTGCAAACTCTTCAGAAAACTCTGCCAAAGGAAGTTCCTGCCCTACCTCCTACGCAACAATCCTTGCAGACTATCTCACATCCTGATGCGTCGGACCTTAGTTCTAACTCTGATGGACCTTTAACAGTTAAAGCAATGTATCAAATGCTGTTGGGACTTCGCACTGACATCAATTTGGATATTAAAACTTCCCTTAAAGAAATTAAAGAAGAGTTAAGAGACCTGGGCGATTGCACAGAACATCTTGAAAACAAACTCGGAGAGGTAGTCCAATCGCACAATGGGCTAATTGGTTCGCACGATGCTTTACAGAAAGAAGTGGACGCTCTCAAGCTCAAGATAGTAGATTTGGAAGATCGCGCACGTAGGAATAACCTCAAAATACGAGGGGAGTTACAAGCACTTTGGGCAGAAGAACCTTACACATGTTTCTTTGAAGATAAGGTAGTTTTACGCACTAACCCAACTTTCCTGCCCAAAGTAGTTTCCTCATTCCATATAAATCAGGAAATAGTCCTTCCTTCATTATGTCCGTCTCCAAAACATCCAAAAGAAATCCTTTGGCACTCACTAGACCTAGTCCGTGCACTTAGAATTTATATTGAAAGAACTAAAAATTTTAGGAAATGTAAACAACTATTTGTCTTACCTGAAAATAAGAAAGGATATCCTGCATCTAAAGCCACCTTGGCCAGGTGGATAAAACTTTGCATATCCGAGGCATACAAATTAGCAGGTACTCCGGTTCCAGAGTCCATTAAAGCACACTCTACGAGAGCAGTAGCAGCATCCTGGGCGGAGAAGGAATTAGCGGCGCTACAAGAATTGTGCAAAGCTGCAGGCTGGGCATCAGCCCACACATTCACCAAACATGATAAAATTAATGTCCAATCCTAAGCCGATGCAAGATTCGGAAGGAGGGTCCTGTCAGCAGTGGTGTAACAGGTTTGTGAACCCTACCCTCTTAACGCATTGCTTAGGGATAACCCAGCGTTAGTGCTGCCAGGGAGGAGACAGAGGAAACAAACAATTATTACCTGATAATAGGGTTTCCTCCACTCCTCCATGGCAGCACTAATTGCCCATCCCTCAATGCTTAAATTTTGCTTATGTATCTTGATTACTTATATGCTGTCATTATGTCTTCATAGCTTTATGGAGAGAGAAGACACCGGCTATGGGAAGAGGCAGTCCTTATATACAGGGTCCGGGTCTTCTTACTTCCTGTCCTGGCTTAGGCTGATAGGTGGGATCTACCCAGCGTTAGTGCTGCCATGGAGGAGTGGAGGAAACCCTATTATCAGGTAATAATTGTTCGTTTTTGTTATTTATATTTAAAAGTCCACAAAATTCATCTAACATCTCTTTTGGGCTTGTCCATATGAACAGAATATCATCTATATAGCGAATCCAGATTTTTAGATATTCCTTCCATCTATGGGGGCTAAAAACAATTTCTCTTTCCCAAGCAGCTAAAAACAAATTTGCATAACTGGACGCCACTTTCGTGTCGATTGCAGTACCAGTTTTCTGCAGATAAAATTTGTCTTTAAAATAAAAATAGTTATTTTCTAATATAAATTTAACACTATCTAAAATAAATTCAATAAATTCAGGGGTAAGATGCTGTATGAACGATTTTGTGCTTTCAATACCATCTGAATGATTAATAATAGTGTACAATGATAACACGTCTGCTGTTACAATATAGGAATTTTCATCCCATTTGTAACCTTCAATTTTTTGGATCACTGAGACTGTGTCTTTAATGTAGGACTCTGTTGTACCTACTAAAGGTTTTAGAATTCTGTCTATAAATTGAGAAAGTTTAGAAGTGATATAATCTCTACCTGCCACTATTGCCTACCGGGTGGGTTTTCCAAATTTTTGTGTATTTTGTTTTTTCGTAATGGTTCCTGTCTTGTGGCTATTATACTTTTTAAAAATATTATTAGTCGGATTCATAGATAAAACTTGGTATGTATTAGAGTCTGTTAGTTGTCTTTGGATATCAGCATGCATCAGCCCGATCCGTTCCCAGCCTATAGCATCGGTGTATTGCCAGTAAAAACTCCAGGGAGTCACCAGCATTACCAGAACACTGTTCTGTGAAAGTTTGGACAGCGACTTTTAATACCATCAAACTGTGAGCCCAAATCTTCCTGTACTTAACCTAAGCAAGACTGTACATATACATAGAGACACTCCTGCGATACTCATATAAAAATCTATGTTTGGGTCACTTTTGACACCATTCTGAGTATCAAAAGGTTAATACTGATATTACAAAAGTTGAAAACAGAAAATAGCTTTTGAAAATTAAATTATTAATAATTATATTTTAGTTTTAATGTAATTCAGATAACAATGGATACTGCTTTTACACTCTTTAACACAGTGTTGATTTATGCACGTAGTTTTGTGTACTGAACTTTATGAATGTTGAAATTATTTATATACTTTCTATACGTCAAAGCATTTGACACATGATTTACCAATCAAATTAATCAATCAATCAATTTAATCAAAATGTGACAGATATTTAGGGACAGGTTATTTTTTTTTTTTTATAGATTTTATAAATATTTTTTTCTTTTTTTAAAAGGCACTTCTGCCTTACAACTCTAAGGACATGAGTTTGATACTCAGATAAGTCAATATCAGTGTGAGTTTGTATATTTTCCTTGTTTCCGTGTAGCTTTCTTCTGGGTGCTTTAGTTTCCTCCAATATAAGCTGCTGATTAAAATCCACCTTAGTTTGTGTCTGCCTGTGTGTAAGGGAATTTAGGGCTGGATTCACACATCTTTAAAATAAAAATCAGATAATTAGTTACAAATATCTACTTCTTAGGTGCATAGTTTATCGAAATGACCTACTATGAATGCATAGTAGGTCATTTACATAATCTACATACCAGTTAGGTAAGAAGATTGCCTCTGTGCGGTCCTTAATGAGTTAGAAGTTTAGTTAGAACGAGGCTGCTTAATGTCGCCTCGGGGTGTGCTTGTGAAAGAGTGGGAGGTATTTGGATTAGCCGGGGAGGGCAGATGAAATGTCCATGCAGACATTGCACAGATAGTTAAGGCAGCCCTATGACACTCGTAAGTGCCATAAGGTACCTAAAAGAGGGACGGGATGGGGGCAAGATGGGTGAGTTAGGTGCGGATCTGTCTGCACCTAACTCACACCAGATCTGTGAATCCGGTATGAGCTGTAAGCTCTTATGACTTAGGTACTAATGTGAATAACTTCAAGTCAAAACCTCTGACACATCATTGGCTGCTGTATAATAAGAGTTGCTTTTTCAGAAAGATGCTTTCTGGCTGCTCTAAACACCTTTTCAGCTATTGCCAGATACAGAGGGCCTGATTCACAACTAAGAAAGAAAAGGATTTCAGTGCATATTTTTAAGAACAGTTAAACTGAGCAGTTAATGGCATGCTAAGAACTCAAAACAGCACTGAAACCATGTAAGAATGATTCACAGATAACAACGGCTACTTAGGAATGATTCATACTTGAGAATGTTCTGACTTCCACATACGTTGCTAGAACGGCAAGGCTCATAATGCAAATGAGCATCATTTGGGCTACTAATGCACAGCAATGCATGTGAAGTTTTAATTAACTCAATTAAAGCCTCATCTATTTAATTTGCTGTTTAACTTTTAAAGGTAGTCACTTATGGCCTTGTTTTTTTGGTGTTTTAATTTTTGTTGCAAATTTTAATTTTAACAATGTGAATGTTAAATTTGTTATGTATGCTTCATTATGTTATCATTGTATTATTGTATGTATTTTTTTTTTTTTGTTATAGTGTGTGTTTTTTTTATTTTATTCAAAATCATGTGTTATTTTCTATTTGATTGTGTTTTATAGTTAACATAATGGGCCAGATCCAGAGCTTCGTTTCCATTACGTTTCAAGACGTAGCGAATTTACTATGCACTCCCCTGGGCACTCAGCTAGTTGATGGACAATAATGTGATCAAAGATGATGTTGGTTATAGGCAACAAAAGACCATTAATCAGTAAGGATAATAATCATAATCATAAACATAAACAAATCATAAATGGGAGGGGGGCTGGTGCAGTCAGCAGAATAGAAAGGAACCTAAGTTCTTATCCACATTCAGACCTTGTGGGTTTAGGATCCCAAGGTCATAAATATACTTGGTTTCTTCCTTAGCAATTTTTGCTATATAATTGCACCCCCCCCCCCCCTAGTGCTTTTTGAAACTTTTTTAATTCCCAAAAATTTGAACAGCGATGGGTCGCTCCCTTGGTACTTCTTAAAGTGTGCAGGAACACTATGAGTTTCCATCCCTTTTCTAATGTTTCTCAGGTGTTTCTCTATTCTCGTCTTGAGACTCCTGGTGGTGCGGCCCACATATTGGAGTCCGCAGGGGCATTCGAGGAGGTAAATAACTCACTTTGTCTCACAGCTAATGTGCTCTTTTATACAGTGTTCCTTCCCTGTATGGTTGACAATGTAAGTGGATGTGATTTTGAGGTAGTTGGTAAATTCTTCCAATTTGATCTTATCCTCTGCCCATATGCATACCACATCGTCTATGAAGCATTTCCATAGTACGATGTTCTCTTTAAAGGGGTTGGTATCTGCCCATATGTGTTGATCCTCCCAATGTGCCACAAACAGGTTTGCATAACCGGGCTCGAATTTCGTTCCCATTGCAGTTCCGCGAACCTGTTTGTAGCACCTATCCCTGAACATAAAGTAATTATGGCTCAGAATGAAGCTGATAGCTTCAATCAAAAAAGATTGTTGCCCTGGTTTTAAGTCTGAGTATCTTTCCAACATACTCCTAGTGCTCTCGCACCCTACTTCATGATCTATCATGGAGTACAGGGATGTGAGGATCCAGTAGTTCTCCCTCCATTCTCTAGTAAGGTGAGGACCACTGTGGTGTCCTTCAAATAACTGTGTTGCAGGCATACTAGAGGCTGTAGAAATAGGTCCACATACTCGGAGAGATTGGTAGTGAGACTTCCTATTCCTGGAACTATGGGATGTCCAGGGTGGTTGGTAAAATTTTTGTGAATTTTGGGTAACTGGTAGAAAACTGGGACTCTGAGGTCTGTTATGAAGAGGTATTCAAACTATTTGAGTATGCCTCTATCGCGGGCCTTTTTGAGAAATTCCTTTAGTTCTTTATACGGTCCTGTGGGATCTTTTTTAAGGAGTTTATATGTGTTGGTATTGTTAAGGATGTTGTCCGCCTCTTTCATATAGGCATTTTTTATCGAGCAGTACTGTCTCTCCCCCTTTATCAACGGGTTTGACTATTAAGGTGTTAAGTTTCTGTAATTGGGTCAGGGCCTCTCTTTCTTTTTTGGTTAAGTTGTGCTTAACCCCGGAGGTTTTGAGCTTGCGTAGGTCCTCCTCCACACTTTTTTGGAATACTTTAATGTATGGCCCTTTCAAGTGTTGGGAATAGAAGGATGACTTATTCTTTAGGGAGGTGTGTTTAAACTTGGAAGAGGCCTGTTCTTTGTTAACATTAGACTTAGAAATGGATTTATTATCCATAAAATACTTTTTTAATGTCAAGTTCCTAATAAATTTTTGTAAATCTAAATAGGTCTCGAACTTGTTGAGTGTCTTACTCGGGGAGAATTTTAGGCCCTTTAATAATACATTGTTTTGTTCTGTGTTAAGAATATTTTGGCTGAGATTAAAAATGCCTTCTGCAGTTACCTCCTTTGTTTTGCCTTTGTTCCTGTTCTTATGTATTCCTCCTCGCTTTCCCCACTTCCTCTTGTGTCCTGTTTCCTTTTTAGTGATGAGGCCTGATTTTCCAGGATAGAAAGTCGGTTGGGCGGGTCTGTGTGCAGGTGCTCCTGGGCCAGTTCTAAAAAATGAGACATACATCTTTCTGCGTCCAAATTGGGGGTGTTGGAGAGACTAAGGTTGGGGTTGGTGAGTTCTCTGAACTTCCTCTCCTCGGATAGTCTATTTAGAAGCGTGAATCTGTCAGTAATGTTTTTGTTTTCTGCCTATTTTAACCCTCTTTGGTAACTAGCTCGGGCTATGGAGTCTGTGGGTAATGGTAGCAAAAAACACCACACTGCTACAGATCATATCGTCTATAAAGAACCCATCTCAAGACCATTGCCCACAGACTCCTTAGCCCAAGCTAGTTACCAAAGAGGGTTAAAAGAGGCAGAAAACAGAAACATCCTTCAGCTGCGCACAGAGACATCGCAACAAGTGTCAGAGGAGCCCTTATCAGCTGCCAGTCAACGCGGTGGAGCCATTGTGGGTCGCATGACTTCACCAAGGTACTGCTTTTATTGATTTGCACAACAGTATATTTCTGCATCATATTTCTGTATCATTTTTGCCACCGTTGGGACCCCCCACAGGCACCCACTTTACTACTGAGGATTCCTCAATCGCCTGGGACTTCATGCAGATATTGCACCAGGAACTCCCTTTTGTACCTATATACATACTACCATTGCACAGCCGCATATACCGACCGATACTAAGGACATTTATATATCTCGGAATACTATTGTTCCACCATAGACACATTGATGTTACATAGCCTATAGCGCTATAGGAATCTGTATATGTCATCATTTCTGTTTGTTTTATACCGGTTTTTAATTTATCCAGCCACTAGTGTGTTTAATAAATATTGGTAGTGTGTTCACAGTATAAATAATAAATCACTGAATAATTATTATTGTGTCTTCACAAAAAATTTATTAGTCAAAATTTTTAATTATAAACAAATTAGACCCCCCTCCCCCAACTCCCGCACACAAAACACATTTGTGGATAATCAATGAATGCAATAGATTTAATAATTAATTTTTTGGTCCTTTTTCACACTTTACAAATGGGAAAAGAGGCCGGCCTACGCACACCTCTGTGCTGTGGCGATGTTTGTTGTTCTCCTGTGGCAGATTTACTGGCCACCGCTGCAGGAAGTTCCTGACTCAAATTTGCCTCTCTCCTCTTCTTCAGCTCAAGTAGCCTCTCCTGCACCCTCACCTCCCTCTCTTTCAAAAGCAGGTAGCATTCCTGATTATCTATAATTTTCTTTAACTTGTAATTAATTGCATTCAAGGACACATTCTGCTGATCTGCACTTAACTTAGCTGTGATTAAATCAGCCACTGCTTCATCATAATGGGCATACATATCCTGAGCGTACTAGTGTTGTGATCTTGTGGTTTCACTGGAGCCTACTTGAACACCAAGGGCCAGATTTACTAAGGGGCGATTAAAAATCACCCCTAAAAATCGATGGACATCGCTGTAGCTTGACGGCGCTTTTTTTTGTAAAATCACCGTATTTACTATGGGGCGATTTTCCCCAGTAATTGTTAAACTACAGCAATGTCTGTTGATTCATCTATAGTGAGTTTGTGTTAAACTCGTCGTAGTTTGTGTTAAACTCACCATAGATTGTGCCCCTTCAGAAAAAAAAAAATACAGGCTTTTAAAATGCCTTCAGCTGCATGCACTTAATACTTAGCATATACTGCTATAAGACACAGCATACCCTTGTATTCCAGGGCATGGTGTGCCTTATAGTACACTAAGCGGCAGCATGCCAAGGATCAAGTGCATGCTGTCATGAAATAATTAATTAAATAATCAGCCCCGAACAAAACAAATAGATAATATGCCCCGAACATCATAAATAATTAATTTATATGGCCCCAACATCATAAATAATATGGCCGGATCATAAGAAAACAAAACACATGCACTGATACATACAGATGTGACACTTTATACCTTCCCTAAAATACCGCCATGGCGCTAGATTTGATCGGGAAGCATGCTAATAAGCTTCCTCTCCATGCTGTTATTAAGTTACAATTCCAAAAGTAACCACTAGGTGGTGAATGATGCTTATAAAATTCCTCAATCTACTTTTAACTATGGTACATACGGCTAAACTACTGAAACTACTTAAACTGTCCCTATTCTGTATACTGAACAATCTTCATACCTCTGTCTATAATCTATGCCCTACATTTCTATCCCTCCACAGTGAGAAACAGAGAGCTTCTATATAGCTCCATAGTATAAAACACACATGCTGTACACAGTTTTAATATTTCTGTTGATCGAGGTACATTTCCTTATTGTTGTGTGTAGATGGGAAACCAAACATATTAAAGTTGCCTGTACTTTCTTCAATGTCACATTACAAGCTTGAACAGCCACCCCCATCACTGTAAATGTCTTATTTTTTAACAAGTAGGCTATGTATGTGAGTGTAGTGTAGGTAAAAATTCATGGTTAGGTAGTTGAAAAAGCTAAGCAGGGGATGTTGTTGCAAGCTAGTGGATGTGAGACCAACAATGAGTGCTTTTTATACTGTGTGCAAGAAAAACAAATACCATTGTGGTGGTTTCAATTCATTAATTAGGGAATGATGTCTAAAAGATCAGGATGACAAAATCTAAAACATAACTTTTACATGATATTTTAAAAATGTTCATGATTAAATTATATAACTGCATTGCTTCCTATTAACATTTTCAGAATAAATTAAATTGATATA
>WWET01003233.1:49011-70194 GCA_011038615.1 Limnodynastes dumerilii | reverse complement strand
TATAAAACCAGAGGCATAGCAATCGAATCACAGAGCACCGTACACGGTGCTCCGAAAGGTAAGCCTGAAAACTACTCCAACCCTAACCTTCCCCACAGCCTGACCCTAACCCTCCCTTCCCCGCAGCCTGACCCTAACACTGGAGAGGTTACTCACCTTTCCCATGGTGCGGGTCCTGCGGTAGTGGCGGCGTTTCTGAAAAGGAATGGGTGAGTATGCCAATCGGCATACTCACCCATTCTGAAAATAATTTTCTAAAATCGTGGGTATTCAAAATAGGGACATCTGAAAAGCAAATTTCGGATGCTCCTATTTCAGAAATCCCTCATTTTATGCGGGGAATGCAACCAGGGGTGGCTGGAAGTCTAGGGTCACTACAGGATAAGAACAGGTTGGCTAAACACCTTCTATAACTTTTGTTATTTAAATGTTTGTAAACACAGTTTGAAAACAAGAAAACAGTACATAATTAAAAACAAGGAAATGTGAAGGTTATTTAATATTTGGAAAAACATTTTTTCTACAAATCTATCTCCATGTTGCCCGTACTAAAGTTTAACTTCTGACACATGGCATATAAATTAAAATAGATATAAATGAACAAAAACAAAGCACAACTACATGGAAATTCATAAGTAAACCACAGTTCCTTTGCAACCAAAGAAACAGGAAGGATGGTGTTTATAAAAGATATCTTTACGTTACTAAATTTGTTGGTTAGAAAATCCCTGTTTTATCTCCCACTGCTCTACTGTTAATCTAATTTGTATAAAATAATATTTGTGTTATAATAGTTTAGCATAATGCTCTACAGGGCAAGAAGACACCAGTGTGAGCAGTGACATGAAGCTAGGCAGAAAAACTAAAAACAAGCATAAAAATAGCAAATGTATATCTTTTTTTTTTATCATAAATATTTACCCATCCTAACTACAGTTCTGAAATG
Source organism: Limnodynastes dumerilii (assembly GCA_011038615.1). Classification (NCBI taxonomy): domain Eukaryota; kingdom Metazoa; phylum Chordata; class Amphibia; order Anura; family Limnodynastidae; genus Limnodynastes; species Limnodynastes dumerilii. The sequence goes on along the minus strand of WWET01003233.1, from coordinate 69,248 downwards.
ATTGGACTCTTACATTATGCATACCATTCAACATCAGAATTCATGTAACATTACAATGTACTCCATTAAAAGCACTTATCATTCATCTCTAATTTTTTCATGGAGTCACTGAGAGTTTAATGTGTTTTAACCAAAACTACTGAGAACAGGTCTATGTAAACATTTTAAATATACATAGAAATAAACAAACAAACTTTCAGTGCTTTAGTTTGTTTGAATTGAAATGTTTGGTGGTACTCATTACCCTCTAAAACAAAAAACGAATAAAGCCGTAACAAATGTTAAAAGAGATCTAAGGAGTGGGAGGTCAGTTTAAGTTTCTAGATATGTCAGTTTTTAGTTTTGGATATGACACTTGCTTAGTCAGCATGGAGACACTGTGTCATTAAATTAAAAAAAAACAGCTTGATTAACAAAGGGACTGTGTTTTACTGCACATGAAACCATTATTTATTTATATGAGTGGTGGATAAACCAAGGGGGAGATAAAAAAAAACTATTGCTAGCAATGGAAGTTATAACTATGACTGAACTCACCAAGCGGCATTTTACTCTTTTCGGCAATGACTCTTCCAATGTAAAGATTTCACTACGCTTAACCATCAATTGAGATTCATCTTCAAACTCCACCTAAATACAATAGAATATATAAATAGAAAATAATATAACAAATTAATGTAAATGCGAAACTGTTAACATATTTTTGTCTTATGGCACATATTTAAAAGCTATTGCTTAGCCTTTATTAAATATAGACCAATTAAGTACAATTTAGTATTATATAAAATTTACTGCACTTTTTAAGAAACTATGACGGCGAACCAGAAGTGCAAAAATTGAAACATCAGTGTATATACCGTATTACCGTGTATAAGTCCGCACGTGAGAAGTGAGTGAGCAGAACATGTGAGTGTCCAAAACTCTACTTTAAATCTCGGATTTGCATTCAGACGGATGCACCACTGCCCACTTATCTTCAGCTGCATGCCTATCCCGGCCCCCCCTTGCGAAGATTAGGCATGTGGATATTAGGTCATGCCGCCCATACCGAACATTTGGCACACGCCTGCGCACTGCCAGCAAACTACCCTGCTTACGCAAGCATCTTGCAGAAGTCTGGCAATGTTATTAAATTAGGATCCATTAAGAGATGTAGAAATAGTACAATAAACATATACAAGTTCAACATATTCATCATCACTGTCACTGAAACATGTAGAGTTGTTCAAAGTTGTTTACAAGTAACCTGTATAAACAAGGTTTTGTACAAAAATCAAGAGTCCTACTCTACAGCCAAACCCTTAGGAACACATGGTTCCATTCTGTAGCTACTCAGAGAAAAGGAAGCTATGTAAAATAGAAGTTAACTACAAACAATTAGTGTTATCTGTAAATGATGATGCAATATTGAAAAGAATGGAGTGACTTAATAAATGCACTAAATGCAATAAATAAACACTTCTTACCTGATAAATTAGACTCACATTCGTCGAAATGAATTTAGCTTTGTAAATATTTCCGTCTGTCCATCTGAGCTCCACAACCTCTCCCTCTGCTGGTGGTCCGTCTTGAATGCAATCTCTGCTCTAAGAAATAAATAAGAATGTGAAAATCATGGTTATAATTCATAATTACTACACAAATATAAAAACATAGGAAAGTCACAAAGGCAAGAAACTCCATAGTAGCAGGGGTCTTACGTTGTAGGACTAGATGTCTGCACATTTTAATGTACAATTACTAACATTAATAACACTGAGAACATTCACCATTTACCATACATTCTATTTACATACAGATTAAGCTGTTCTGTATACTTAAATGCAACCAGCTATCAAAATTAAACCTATAGTTATGTATGTATATACATATATAATATATTTTTTACCTTCTAAATAATCCTTTATTTATTGCAAAGTCAAACAGTCTGTCCATATGTCTAGTAAATAATCAGAGAGGATCCAAGCAGACTGGTGCGGATATGGTTAAGCATAAAAAGGGATAGGACATTCTATACTTACTTTCAATTTGTGGCTTGCAGGGATAAAAAAAAACAAAACCCGGTACTGAACTTTTGATAGTATTTCTGAGTTCTTTTCTCCACAGACTGCAACAAGTGGAGAAATGAAATAAGAGATACTAGCAAACATACCACTGTACCACAAGTCAGAGATCAGAATCCAGTCCTGTACCTCTCTTATTTTCTCTCACATTTATGTTTTCACATTACTACATTTATTTCAATTAGTTTTTTGTATATCCAAAATATCTTTAAGACCATACTCACCATGATATTTTCAGGATATACATTATCACTGTACGAGCCATCATCAAAGTTCACTTCATAGAATATATGAGTAGCAGATCCAATGACCTGGCACCGATAGTACAGACCATTCCGATTCCGGCCAATAACAGTCTGACCCACACTGATTTCCCTGGAAACTGAACTCTGCAAGGAGGGGGAATGTTTATTAAAATCAATAAGTCATCTATATACACAAACACAAGTTACAAAACAGGTCTGTTGTAACTTGTGGAGAAATATACGTGCAAATACTTTACCATATATGGCAAATCTAAACAATCTTTCCAAATTAAAACCTGAATGAAATAAAGATAAGAGGATTTTTTTTATTACTCACCATAAAATTAATTTCTCTGGGTCCATTGGGGGACACTGCCAGACATAGGGTATATTAGGTGGTCCTGGGAGTCAGGGCACAAAGCTCCGACCGCTCTAGTGGAGTGAGCCTTTAGCCCAGCTGGAACCGGTCTGTTACACTGAACATAAGCATGTCTAATTGTAGACCTAATCCACTGTACCAGTGAACCCTTTGAAGCTGGCCAACCTCGTTTGTTAGCATTGTGCAATACAAAAAGAACCGCTGTCTTCCGAACAGAAACTTTACGGTCCACATAACAGCAAAGAGATCGGACTACATCTAGCGAATACAAAGAAGAGTGCGATGATAGCGACTGCGGTGAAAAACACTGTAACCACTATCTCCTAGAACCACACTGTCCTAATGGAATATTAAAAAGGGGGGATCACAGCACAAAGCTCCTAATTATGATAAGCGCTGCACAGCGGATATAGCCTGTAGAAAAACCACCTTCCTGGTGAGGTATCTTAAATCTGTGGACTCCAGTGGTTCAAACGGCTCCTTGGTAAGGGCTTGCAACACCAGGTTGAGGTCCCATGGTTCAATGAGGTGAACAAAAAGGGGCTGAACATTTAAGACTCCCTGTATAAAGGTTTGAACATACCATAAACCTGCCAGCCTTCTTTGGAAGAATATTGAAAGTGCAGCAACCTGCATCTTTAAAGATGCCAAATGTAAACCCTTATCTAACCCTGCTTGTAGAAAAGAGAGAAAACGAAAAAGTAATTTGCTGACGAGGAAGGCTTTCTAGCCCTAATCATGGTCTTGATAACCTTGAAAGAGAAACCCCTAGACTTAAGAATCAGGGTCTAAGCAGCCATACCGTCAAAGCCAGCTGAATTAAGTCGTGGCAAAGAAGTGGTCCTTGGGAGGGAAGATCTGGGCGAAGAGGTAACCGGAAGGGAGGAGCAGCGGACATTGAGAGAACGTTCAAGTACCACGCACGCGCCTGGCCAGTCTGGAGTCACAAGGATGGAGGCTACTCTTTCTCTCTTCATTTTTTTGAGAACTGTTGGAAGCATGGGAAGTGGATGGAACAGGTACACTAGCCAAAACTGCCACTGAAACGACAGGGTATCTGTGAATCTTGCGGTGGGGTATCTGGCTTTAGCGCAGAACAGACAGAGGTACCTTGAAGTTCTGGTGAAACACCATGATGTCTATCTCTGGCCGACCCCAACGTTGGACTAGAAGGTCTAATACCTACTCCTGCAGAGACCACTGTCCTGTCTGAATCCTGTGACAACTGAAATAATCGGCCTCCCAATTTTCCTCTCCAGAAATGAAGACTGCCGATATCACCGAAATGTGGCGCTCTGCCCAAGCCATGATGTGAAAAGTTTCCTTCATGGCCCGTGCACTGTGAGTTCCTCCCTGATGGTTGAGGTAGGTCACTGTTGTCACATTGTCCGACTTTGGGCTTGTTGTACAAAAAACTTTTGGACTGAACTAGTACTGAACTGCCCAACGTTCTAACATATTGATGGGCAGACAAACTTCCTGGGAGAGCCAAAGACCCTGGAACCTGTGATCTCCCATGACTGTCTCCCATCCTGACAAACTGGCGTCAGTGGTGATTAGGGTCCATTCCCATGTTTGTAGGTACTGTTACATCTGGACTGCTATATCTTGTTCTGCCCATAGGGGCAGACCTGTATGTTTTATTGAGGACATTTATATTACCTGCCACTAGTGGCTGCTGTTGCGTACTTTGTCTGGACTCCTCATTAGGCTCTCATTATCCCTCACCTGTGGACTGGGCTTATCTGCCCCTTGGTTCAGAGCACAGGTGTGGGTCATTGCTTCCTGTTTGTGTTAGTTTGCTGGTCTCTGCCGTGTTCCTGATTCTGCCTCCATTCCTGCCTGCTCTTTCAGGTTCCTTTTATGTTGTTCATCTCTGCTCTTTGTACCAGTGTTTGTACCTGTTTATTCTGCTTTTTAGTCTGTTACGTTACCAGTGTATTGTCTGCATATATCTGTTTCCTTACCAGTATCCCGTCTGCATATATCTGTACCTTACCAGTATCTCACCTGTATCAATCTGTTGCATTACCAGTTTCTTGTCTGCATATATCTGTTTCCTTACCAGTATCCTGTCTGCATATATTTGTTACTATTACCAGTTTTTGCCTACATCAGTCTGTTACCTTGCTATTGTACCTAGTGATTCTCTGTTTTCTGTACTGTTCTGTTCCCTTGTTACCTGTAATAAAGCTTTATCTGTTATACTGAATCTGCAGTCTTTGTACCAAGCCTCAGGTATCCATAACAGGTACGGACCTCTGGAGAGGTGTGACTAACCACCATATTAGAGATTGTCGAGCAGCCTTTTGACAATTTGATAAATTGTTTGTCTAGATGAAGGGGAGACTTGGACCATTAGCACAAGAGCTCCCATTGGAAATTCCTTGAATGAAATTGGGCATATGAAACGGCTTTGAAAGCCGAGACCATAGTTCCTAGAAGCTTCATACATTGTAACAGCGATACTCTATTTTTTCCTAGCATAGACCTGGTCTTGCCTCTGGCAGAAAAACTAGCTGAAGACTGGTGTCGAAAATGAGACCCAGGAATCGCATTCTCTAAGCCAGAATTAAGGAATACTTCTGGAGATTGAGAATCCAACTGTGAGCTTCCAAGAATCTCTTATTCTAGATGACTGACTAGAATGGAATGAGTGGGAGCCTTTAACAGGAGATCATCCAGATAAGGGATGATGGTCACTCCCTGGGTGCGCAGACAACCTGCCATTAGGCATTGATGTCCTGCTCCAACAAGAACATGGATGTATGCGTCCCTTATATCCAGCAAAGCTAGAAACTCCCCCTGTTCCATGCTCGCAATGACTGACCTTAGAGATTCCATCTTGAATCTCCGACCTTTTATCAATTTGTGTAGGTTCTTTAAATTTAGGATTAGCCGATAGGACCCATCCGCCGTCTCTAGTAGAAAGATATGAGTAAAAACCCAAACCTCTTTCCAGAAAAGGAACCGGAACAATCACTTCCACCCAAAGAAGTCCCTGAACAGAATTCAAAAGGGCCTTGTACAAGATTGGGTCGGTGGATACAAATCTGGGATGGAGAAAACATCCTAAATCTATCACGTATCCCCTTTAAACAATCCCCCTAATCCAGGCATCGGGGAGTATAGCCAGCCACTGAGTCTGGAACCGCAATAGATGGACACCTACCCCTCCCTCCCCCCATGGTTGGTGTTCCCTTCATGCTGAAACAGCGGGTTTTGCAGCACCTCGCTTGATAGGGATCTTGGTCCTATGGAATCCTCCTCAAGAGAAGCTGGATAATCCTCTCTCTGAGGCTCCTCGAGAGCTAGTGAAGGGGCAAAAGGAAGACCGAAAGGTCCGAAACTTGCCCTTTCAGTCTTCCTTTTGCCCCTTAACTTGAGGGATCTTGAGTGACTAACTGGCAAAAAGGGGCTCTTACCACCCGTGGCCATCTGAATTAGTTTCTCTAACTGCAAGCCAAAAAGGGTACCCCCTTCAAAAGGTAACTATTCCAACGTGCATTTGGAATCAGCATCTGCTGTCATGAGAACACCCATAAGCCTCTTCTAGCCGCTATAAAAATGATAGACGTAGCATTTAATGATGAATGTCTGGCCTACATATTCAGAAGCAGGTCCAATGTGTTCCGCCAAAAGGATAAGTTCCGCTTGCGCTCTATTTTTCTGTAATCCCTTGGCTAAATCCTCTGCTTACACCTGAATGACCTTATTAACATAAGCCATAGAAACTGCTGGCCTAAACAGGAAGCCAAATGCTGCGTAAGCATAGCATAAAAAAAAAATAAAAAAATTGGACAATGGAATTCTTGAGGGAAACCACACCACAAGAATAACCAGGGATTTGGTTAGGTGGACAATAGGAGTCGATTACTGTAGTAGTCTCCCATTTAGCTACTCAAAGTCTTCTGACAGAAAACAAAAAATAATAAAATAAAATATAAAAAAAATCAAGCAAAAGGGCAGAGCCCTTGTAGAATATACCCTACTCCTTTGAGCACTTTACTAAAACTGGATATTCCCCCTAGGGGGAGGGGCATAGTATGGGAGGAATATCCAGTTAACACTTTCAATCATGAAGTGCCCTGACTCCCAGGACCTCCTACTATACCCTTATGTCTGGCAGTGTCCCCCAATGGATGTCAAAGAAAATACATATATTCTGATAATATTCCATATACATTTAACAGGTAGGCTTAAATAAGGGTATCTTAACAACTCAATAATAGCAGATGACTGAAGAAGAGTGAAAAAGGCACAGCAGAGTCTGGCTCTAACAATTTCCAGGTAATGCTTAAAATAATGCAAGTTCATGTAATATTTATTAAAGATAATAACATTAAAAGGAACTCACACTTTTATTAGATGCTTTGTGCTTAAAGCATTTAAAGGATATAACATAAGGCCAATCATCGAGCTCCATAGAGATGCCAGCTATATGTGCGCAAGTAACATGGAAGGAGGTTGAACAGCGGTCAACAGAGCACTGAACACATGCCCCAACTTCTTTGCGGATTTTCCTCCGACAATAAACACATTTCTGGAATGAGAAAAATGGTTAGCAACTGTTCTAAACTTTATCATAAAGACAATTGTCATACCATTATACTACATTTTGTGAGTTTTCTATTCTTGGTTAATTGGTTACACAACTCACCAGTTTCCACCGTTGTTCTGGAATTGCAGTAACATTTACTGGGTACCGCTCTATCACGTTTACAAAGTGTGCCTCTGGAACTGCAATAGCACAGACAATGTGCACCCACCTAAGTTAAGGTACAAAACCAACACACGTTAGTGTATATTATATAAGAAATGTACAGGAAAAAAAAAACAACAATGCGTGAAAGTAAAACCCAAAGAGCAAAAAAAAAGTAGAACTACAGGGTGATGATATATCTGATCTTGCTACGGAAAAATAGACTTGTTGTAGTTTCCAATAATTGTTTACAGTGATAATTTAATATATTACAATGTGTTTATATTATGTATCAATATGTATCCCACATAATGAGGATGAGGCAGGTGCTATGGAACTTTACTTGGAAACTATAGTAGAAATTAAATTTAAATTTGTTATTACATATACAGTGCATCCGGAAAGTATTCACAGCGCTTCACTTTTTTCAAATTTTGTTATGTTACAGCCTTATTCCAAAATGGTATAAATAAATTTTTTCCCTCAAAATTCTACAAACAACGGGGTAGATCCAGAACTAAGCACGCTAGCATATTTACGCTAGCCGGAGATGTAAAAACGCTGTTTTGCATGTACTGCGCATGCAACTCTGAACGTACATACTAGCCTACTATCAACAGCGTAACTACAAACAAAGGAAGCAAGCCATACGACACCCATAATTACGCTTCGTAATTGGGCGTGCTTAGGTGCGTAAGTACATGCAGCCATTACGACTGACAGGAGTTACACTTGGAAAAGTTAAGGTAGGGTATGGAAAGTGTAAAACGACTAAACTATGTACGGCCGAGGGGAGTGCATAGCGTAACTACGCTAGGAAATGTAATGAAAACATAGCTCTGGATCCAGCCAGATATCCCACAATGACAACGTAAAAAAGATTTTTGCTAATTTATTAAAAATCAAAAACTAAGAAAACACATGCCATGAAGCTCAAAATTAAGCTCAGGTGCATCCTGTTTCCACTGATCATCCTTGAGATGTTCCTACAGCTTAATTGGAGTCTACCTGTGGTAAATTCTGTTGGTTTCACATGATTTGGAAAGGCACACACCTGTCTATATAATATCCCACACTTGACAGTGCATGTCAGAGCACAAATCAAGCATGAATTCAAAGGAATTGTCTGTGGACCTCCGAGACAGGATTGTCTTGAGGCACAAATCTGGGGAAGGGTACAGAAAAATATCTGCTGCTTTGAAGGTCCCAATGAGCACAGTGGCCTCCATCATCTGTAAATGGAAGAAGTTCGGAACCCCCAGAACTCTTCCTAGAGCTGGCCGGCCGTCTAAACTGAGCGATCGGGGGAGAAGGGCCCTAGTCAGGGAGATGATCAAGAACCCGATGGTCACTCTGTCAGAGCTACAGCATAACCCTGTGGAGAGAGGAGAACCTTCCAGAAGGACAACCATCTCTGCAGCAATCTACCAATCAGGCCTCTATGGTAGAGTGGTCAGACGGAATCCACTCCTTAGTAAAAAGCAAATGGCAGCCCGCCTGGAGTTTACCAAAATGCACCTGAAGGACTCTCTGACCACGAGAAACAAAATTCTCTGGTCTGATGAGACAAAGATTGAACTCTTTGTTGTGAATGCCAGGCGTTATGTTTGGAGGAAACCAAGCACCGCTTATCACCAAGGCTTATACCATCCCTACAGTGAAGCATGGTGGTGGCAGCATCATGCTGTGGGGATGTTTTTCAGCGGCAGGTACTGGGAGACTAGTCAGGATAGAAGGAAAGATGAATGCAGCAATGTACAGAGACATCCTGGATAAAAACCTGTTCCAGAGCGCTCTTGACTTCAGACTGGGGCGACGGTTCATCTTTCTGCAGGACAACAACCCTAAGCACAGACCCAAGATATCAAAGGAGTGGCTTCAGCACAACTCTATGAATGTCCTTGAGTGGCCCAGCCAGAGCCCAGACTTGAATCCCATTGAACATCTCTGGAGAGATCTGAAAATGGCTGTGCGTCAACGCTTCCCATCCAACCTGATGGAGCTTGAGAGGTGCTGCACAGAGGAATGGGTGAAACTGCCCAAAGATAGGTGTGCCAGGCATCATATTGAAAGAGACCTGAGGCTGCAATTGCTGCCAAAGGTGCATCAACAAAGTACTGAGCAAAGGCTGGGAATATTTATGTATATGTGAGTTCTTGGTTTTTTGATTTTTAATAAATTTGCAGAAATCTCCCAAAACTTTTTCATGTTGTCATTATGGGGTTCTGTGTGTAGAATGTTGAGGGAAAAGATTAATTTATTCCATTTTGGAATAAGGCTGTAACAGAAACAAAATGTGGAAAAAGTGAAGCACTGTGAATACTTTCCTGATGCACTGTATATCAGCAAACATATTGCATGTAGTAAAAGGATGAAAATAAGTACGATGGACTGTATTCACACTTAAGTGTGAACAAAATCCGCACGGATTCGCAAATATACGCGCCTAAGTGGCAAGGCAACACCCATGACACTCCCCTCGTACTTATAAATTTTAGCAGACTTCCACCACCATAGGGAAACCTTAACTCTGTGCGTATATTTGTGCTTAAGTTGCTTAGGTACTTGTATACATTCTTAACTGGACCATTAGTAGCCCATTTAAATGCCTCCCCCCACCCACGTTTACTTAACTTCCCACTCACGGAGGACTGGCACGCCCCTCTGTCCATATCTCACTAAGTATTGATTTGAAGTCCACGCCTAATGGATTTCTGGGCAGAAATCATTTGTAGCTTGCAAAAAACAAGTTACTACGCATGTGCAGTTTAACCGATCCTAAAAATACACAAAGAAAAAGCAGCACTTTCTTAAGTGTGCATGCTGTCTGATTACACTTACAAAATGTTCTGATTTTATATATAAACAGTTTTTTATGCCTCATTTAGGGAAATTCAGAAATATGAGAAATATTGTAAAAGTAAACCTGCCTTTTGTCGGTAGTGATCTGCAGAGCACCTCCTCGAAGATTACACAAACAGCACTCCTGTAGGAAAGAGTAAACCTTTATCCTCACGATTATCATTTCTAACATTAAAATTATAACTATTGCATTCCACTAATGCTCTCACACTAGTACACTAACAAGTTCTGTGCTTTATGTTCATCAAAATCTTTTTATACAGCATGGTTATATACTAACAGCAGTTTTAGCACTTGCTGAGCAACGTGAACAGACCCAAGACTCCTTCACCAAATCTGGATGAACTCCATAACAGCCTGAAAAAAAAAAAGTATTCAAATATTTTATTTAACTAAGACAGCATTTGAAGAGAAAATAGACAACAAGAACCATAAAACTCACTGGCATGAACCTGTACCCTGCAATCATCACAGGATAGCAAAGGACTTGTACCATCCTCTCCAATGTAGGTGTTAACTGGCAATGGGTCCATATTACCCTGACTGGAGGTAAAGCACATTTCTGGGATAACTGGCTTTGTCCATACACCACGTCTATGTGTCACATTGATTGCCTCAGGCAGTTTGGAAATCTCCTATTAATACATTGAATACATCATAAGGGGTAAAGAGGCATATTACCAGAAAAGATATAGAATGAAGTTGGATGGCACCAGAAAACAGACCAAAAAAATAAAAATTAAACATTGTTAAGGTACTTATTGAACAAATTATAAAATATAAAATACAAGTAAAAGGAAATTTTAAAATATTACATTGATCCCAAATGACTTATTACCTGTTGGCAAAAGCAAAAGATGGCACAAACTGCACAGTACGGCTCTACTAGGGCAAGCAGTGCATTGAATTTTCTCTCAGTCCAAAGGTTGTGTGGCTTATTTTTCCATAAGTGTGACAGAAGGTTAGGGAGTGTGTCAGAATCCCCTGCTTCTTCTTCACCAGAGAAAAGGATAGAATCTAAACACAGAATACAATAATAAAACTTTTTTAAACATATCATTTAGGCAATATTATTGACCAGTTTCACCAAAATAAAAATGAAGTGTCAAAGAGAGGTCAAAAGGCTAAACCAATTGTGGACATCTTGCTACACGTTAATAGCATATGGATAGTGATCAGATTAATTTCAGAGTGGATAATATCTGTTATCAACTTGTTTTGGGGCTGCACTCAAACAGATGTTTTGCTGCCAGGGGCGGATTGGCCATAGATCCTACTGTGAACTTTTCCGGTAGGACGCAGGCAGAATGAGAGCACAGGGGACAGAGAGAGTGCAGAAAGTAGAGGGTAGAGAGAGAATGCAGAGAGCACTGGAGAAAGAGAGTGCAGAGAGCACAGGAGAGAGAGAGAGTGCAGAGAGTATAGGGGAGAGAGAGAGTGCAGAGAGCACTGTAGAGAGAGAGGGGGGGGGGGGGCAGAAAGCACACTGGGGGGGGTGGTGCAGAAAGCACACTGGAGAGAGAGAGAGAGAGTGCAGAGAGCGCTGGATAGAGAGTGCAGAGAGCATTGGAGAGAGAGTGCAGTGAGCAAAGGGGGAGAGCGAGAGGGAGTGCAAAGAGAACGAGTTCAGAAAGCGCAGGGGGAGAGCAGATAGCACAGGCGAGTGAAAAGAGTGCAGAGAGCACAGGGGAGAGAAAGAGTGCAGAGAGCACAAAGGAGAGAGAGAGGGGGTAGGGAGCACTGGAGAGAGAGCGCAGGAGGAGAGCGACCGGGAGTGCAGACAGCACAGGCAAGAGAGAGCATAGAGAGAGAGAGAGAGAGAGAGAGAGAGAGAGAATACAGAGAGTACAGATGAGAGAGAGAGAGAGAGCAAAGGCGAGAGAGAAAGTGCAGAGAGCAATGGAGAGAGAGTGCAGAGAAAATTCCCTGTGAAATTCCCTGTGTAAAGCATAATACCTTGTTAAACATGTTGTGTATCTATACAAAACATATTATTAAATGATTTCTTCATGTAATCAAGAGAAGTTATAGAGATATTTCCTACCTAATGGGTGCAAAAAAAACAGTTTAAACTTCCATAAACACAGAGTATTTACACTTAGGAAAGCTTTAAGAAGGTGTGGATAAGGATGTATCCTTATCTTAAAGCTCCTCATCCTGCTACATTTTTTTTTAAAGAACCTTTCCTAAGTTCCCGTTCGTATTCTCCTTCTTAAGAAGGAGATAATAAACATACTTTCCCTTACCCAGGCCCCCCTCGCTCCTTATTTTATCTCCTCCCTCTCAATCTTCTCAGCCCAGAGGCTGCCGTGACATGCCTCTTTCTATTTCCTAAAGTACGTGCAGACTTTAAAGACTGCACGCGCTCAATTTATGTACCTTAATGATACGTAAATTGCGTAGATGGCCTACTACGCATACATAGTAGGTCATTTCGAAAAAGACCAGCTGCTTAAGCGTTAATATGGTCCAGAATTTTTTTTAATGATTTTAACACTACATTTAACAATTGCAGCACATACTATTTCTTATACAATAAATGTGAACTATATGTATACAGAGATTGAAAATACAATAAAAACAGGTGGAAATGTACACCTCTGCAAGACCATGTTCAATTCCAGGAGGGAGTCAAATTATTTAAATGTTTGCATGCAGACATTTCTTTTGCTTATTGCTAATTTTTGTGTTGACTTCACCTACCAATGATTTGCCCACGCCCACATGAGACCACTTAAAAATAATTCTATGGCCACTTTAGGATCCTAATCAGCCCCTGATTGCTGCCAATAGTTTATGTGTATATAAACAGAATTATAACAATTGCGAGTATAATTTGTAAATTGGTTAAAATAACAAAAGAACATGCAAAAGAAGTCTTCCCTTGACAATATAGAGAGCAGATGAAGTGAAGTGTTAATACCAATATACAGGTAACAGGGAAAGATACAAATAAATAATATGGTAAAAGAATGAAGAAAACCATGAAACTCAATATGACAAATGTGTCACATGTAATTTACCATCATCACTAGACACTTCTTGTTTGACAACAGTCATAGGAGAGCGGGCTGGTGGTCTACCCAGTGGATGACGTCGGCTCTTTTTGATCTCCATTTTAGGAAAAAGGCCAGGATACTGAAAGATATTATATATGTAATTAATTCCATGATCTTACACAAAAATAGTAACCTATTGTGATTTAACATCACCCATAAGTAAAATAACACACCTTGTACATGGCCTCTTTTTGATGACTATCACAAAAAAATTCTTTGTCTTTCTCTTTGTCGCCTTCCGGTATTTTCCAAGTCTGAGCTTTCTCTGTGGCGAAGTGTTCAAAAGCTTCTTGACAAGACATTTGTGTCTTGTCAAAAACAATCTTCTTTGCCTCTGGTACAACATAGAGCTTTGGAACAATACGCTGAGACTTAAATTCACTCTCTTCACAAAGTTCCAACGTAGAATGTGTGCTTTTAATATCAGTAAAGTTAAATAAGTTGTCTTCAGAAAGAGTCTTGGTCCTAAAACACCTATTCTTTTGTTTTTTGCTATATTTTGCTTTCATAGGCTTCAAAACACATGGACATGAAGTCAAATCACTACCTGAATGGTCTGAAACATAAACACAATTAAGTTTCAATGTACAGTGTGTGGGCATATATTTTTTTTTATAGTTCTCGTTGCTAAAACACTGAGCTTAAAATACTTACAACACACATCCTGAACTATATTTTGTATAAGAGAGCACAGGAGGTGTAATTCAATATTATGTAAAGAATATATAATAATATATTCAACACTAGCATATGTTTTTCTGTATTATTGTGTGTAGAGAAGTGATTAATTATACATCCATATTTAAATAGCAATAATAAACAAGGAGATATTCCACAGTATGCACCAAAAAATAGCTGCACCAGGAAGCTTAAGTGGAGTGCCCTATATCTACAAAACAAATGAAGTAAAGTAAAGAGAATATAAAACAGCCTGGGAGCAGTATCCTGTGGGTGAATATAATATCATATAAATAACATATAAATAAAAATCACAGTATGAGCTGCACAGGGTTAATATTAGGCAATCAATTTAGCAGGTGGTTTTCAAAGGACTCTCTGTGATTCTGTAGTGGAAATTATTTCAATGTACTTGTAAATTCTCCCAAGCAAGAATGGCAGTAATGATATTAGAGACACAAAAAAGTAAGATAAGAAAGTTTAATAAACACACCAAATAAAAACATATATTATGTAAGCCACATTTTTTTAAAACGTAGTGTCACAATCTCCATACCTAGTTCTTATGAAGTCACTCAAGTACCCTGTCCCAGGTAGCCTAGATGGTATGGTAGTCCAACAAACGATGAGGAACACAACTGGACAGTTGGTATAAAGAGGAACACTCCAAACAATATTGGCTGACGCATTTCGGGGCGGGCCCTTTCTCAGAGATGTGTGTGGGAAATGAGGGCCAGCATCTTTATAGTTCCTGCTGGACGTCACTGATATCTGATTGTTTACAGCTAGTTTTCCTAGCCTTAACATACCACTGTGCAGATCGTCAAGAATGAAAACCGTAGGACATAAATAAATAAATGAATCAATAAATGAATAAAATTCTAAGGGAAAACATAACTAGAAGTAATAGTTTCTTTATCCATCTAAGAACTTTGAATTAATACAGTATATGGAACAGGAAAAGAACAGTGGATTTAAATGAGACTTGATATGCAAAATGTTTACTATACAAATATATACTTAATGTACTAAAAACACTATTGTCACCAACAATGGGTCATGTTTGACCTAAAGAGAGATAGTTATACATGCAACATGACGATAGGATCATCAAGAGGTCACAAGAGTTGATTATCGGACATATTATAAAATATCCTGCATTGAGTTTAAAAGACTGAAAAAGTTTTTTAATCAGTAAGGTACTATGAAACATAAAATGATCTGACCAGCTTAATGTAAGAGCTTAAATAGAATTTATACATGTCTATTATATATATATTTAATTTAAAAAAAGGGGAGAAGCCACTGGGCATAACTAGCATGTAAAAATCAATGCCATATATCTAATATAACTGAGCTTAAGAATAAAATATAAAATATATGATACATAATATCTTCTTTCACTGGTATAGATAAGTAAAAGTGACCAGATACATAAATGGTAAAAAAAAAAATAAATGGTTTAAAACATATAACTGGCTAAAAGTCAATATGCCGGATTCCAGACCTACGGGTCGCCAGAAGTCATTACGGCCATTCTCAGAGTGGGGAGTGCATGCTCCCTGCACTCCCTGCTCACAGTAGTAAATATGGACACTTCCGTGTCCAGATTCCTACCTTAACTTTTACAAAAAGGTATGCAGTATGCATGAGGTATGCACAACCTTCAAAACTGGGGAATTACATACGAGCTGTACGTAATTCCCCTCTCGGCCGTAACCGAGGATCAGAGCCAATATGTATAGATGAATTTTACAAATAAAAAGACTCACAGGTGTGCCAATATAATTTGTCAAAATTAGCCAAAATATCAAGAAATTTTATATTTACACTTTCAATACCTGGTGTTCTCTGGGGTCTCCCCACAGGATACTGGCTAGGCCCTACCCTGCTTAACTTCTAAGATTGGACGATATTAGGCACACCTAATATGATATGACTGTAGGTATTGGGTATATATTTTCAAGAGGTGAAATAACGAAGAAATAATAAATTAGACATGGCACTTACAAAAACCAAAGCCTTGGTTATGTCTCTTAGGGTGCAAGCTATCCATCTCAAAAATAACCCTCATTTCCGATTTAGCTAATTCTAACATTACATTATTTCTGTTAAGGATAACACTAATGAAATTCCTTGAAGTGCAGTGTCATGGGATGCGTAACTAATACTTTTTTATGTTCCTCAGGTGTTCTGACCACCTGATTTTAAGTGGTCTTTAGGTATGACCCACATCGTTGCGAGTCCCCGCTGTGATGTTACAGATTGCAAAATAGGGAAAGCGGAAAGTGTCTTTTAGGCTGTCCCCATTTCGAATGTGTGACATGACAGAATTTTTTATGAATGGGTCTGTATTCGCATACTTGCCCATTCATTTTCGGAAAACAGTGCCGCCGCCAGACCAGCAAACCGGAGAGGTGAGTAACCCTCTCCGTGGACTTAGGGGGGGGGGGTGACTTAGGGTTAAGGTAAGCCTTAACTATTGGAGCACCGTGTTCGGTGCTCCAGGGATCAATTGCTATGCCTCTTCGAGGCATGAGCAATCGATTTCCCAGCCAGTTCGGAACTGGCTGGGCGCGAATGGCCCTTTCAAAATAGGGCCGTTCGCTATGGGCACCTACACCAGGCCCACATATTATTTATGGCAGCTACATCCAATAATATATATACAATTCTTTGTGTTACAAGTGATAAAATCTTGCATTGGGAAATTCTGTTTATTGACTGCTAAAAATAATTTTGGTAAATGCACTCTTAACTAGTTTGTTTTTAAAGTGGCTTCTCTTCTATATATAAACCGATATATATATCAATGTGATTCTTAAGTTCTGGATTGCTATTTAAGATGTGCCAATGTTTATAGTTGATTTATTCAATCTTTTTATACTCAATGTTGTAACTGGCAATAAATAAAAAACTGGGTTGGGGATTTTTAAACTTATCTACTTTTTCTTTTTTTTTTTTACAGATAGTAAAGAATCTTTATAGACTGTAGGCATTGTAGAGTCCTTTCCGATGTATCTTTATCGTTGCGAGTCCCCGCTGCGAAGGCTCGCATTGTGAATTAGGGACAGCCCTATTTCGAATGCGAGCACTCTGAGAATTGTTTTTTAATGAATGGATGAAACTGCGATTCGCATACTCATCCATTCACTTTCGGAAGCGCCACCACCGGGGACTTAGGGTTAGGCTGCGCGGGGGGAGACCTAGGGTTAGGCTGTGGGCGGGTGAGACTTAGGGTTTGGGTTAGAGAGCGGGTTGGGGGAAACTCACCTTTCGGAGCACCGTGTTTAGTGGTCGGGGGATTGATTGCTATGCCTCATCGAGGCATAAGCAATCGATATCCCAGCCAGAGCGAATGGCCCTTTCAAAATAGGGCCGTTGGCTACGGGGACCCACACAAATTTTTTATCCCTTCTGAAGGAACTGTTTGCTCAGTAGGTTCATTTCTACAATTTATTTTTAACTTTAAGTATTGCCCGTTTGGAATACTCTTTAGCCATACAGGATTGCTATTCATAGGTATAAAGAGTTGACATGAGTACTTTTTATATAATTCTGAGTGAGAAGATTCCCATCTTCAATATAGATATTTAGATCAAGATAGTTTAAATAAACATTGCTAGTATATGTAAGTAGAATGTTCTTCTTCTTCTTCTTATTATTATTATTATTACTAAGGAGGTTGCAGAAGGTCTCCAAGTCATCCCTTGCACCCTTCCACAAAAAAAGTACATTGTAAAAGTACATATATACCAATACCAGGCAATCAGGTCCGCCTCTAAGCTAGGGATAGCCTCCCTCTCTCAAAATGCAAAGAAGAGTTTGGCACAGCATGGGGCAAACTTGGTGTCCACTGATGTGCCGCATTTTTGGAGGCAGAATTTCATGTTGAAGTTAAAATAATTCTTATTAGGAATTAATTTTGTATTTTTCATCAATAGTTTTTATTCAAATTTTTGCAATTTTTCATGGGGGAAGGGGGGGGGGGGGACAGAAAGCAAAAGAAGGGGGAACAGGGAACAGCATATACAATGNTATACAAATTTTTGGAATTTTTGAGGGGGGAAGGGGGGGGGGGGTACAGAAAGCAAAAGAAGGGGGTACAGGGTACAGCATATAGGTAACAATGTAACAAAGAAATATCGGGGACATGAAACAACATAAGCATTTGACATTTACAAAGTGAAACCAGGAAAGCTGCTACACCATAGGGACAGCAAAGGCTCAGAACTTACAAGATTTCATACATACTATATTTATTCATTGAGGCTAAACGTCATGGGATCTGTATCAATTTGGGGTGGAATCATAGGGCCCCCTCAACTGTTGCTTCATATTCATGCCATGCGAACCATTTAATAATGGGGGAGGAAGTAGACATGGAGTATGGTGTACCTTCTGTTTCCATAAAAAAGCTATAATGGATTTTGGAAATAACTTTAGCTAAAGGGAGAGGGTCAGGAGATTTCCAATTTTGGGCAATGGCTGCTCGAGTAGCTTACAGAATATGGCCTAAAATATATTGACTATGGGAGGGAGCCGCTGTTGGGTAAAGGTGTAGTAGGGCTACCTCTGGGGAGCGGGTCAATTCAAGGTGTAATACCTTGTTAGCTAGGTTAAAAATAGCCTTTTAGAGTGGTCATATAGTAGGACAGCCCCAGAATATGTGAAAGATATCCCCTAAACAATTACATCCTCTCCAACAGAATTTGGATTGGGTGGGCCAGAGCCGATGCAGTTTATCCGGAATAAGGTACATCATATTTAACAATTTAATGTGCATTTCAGCATGGTTAGTGCACTTAGACATTCTATGATATTAAAAAATTAAACTTCAGTTATCTACCGAAAAAGTAATGCCAAGGTCGGACTCCCACGCCAACTGAGTTTTGGATTTTACGTGTTCGCGCAGTTGAATCAATTGCCGGTACCAAAAAGAAACTGCTCTTTTATCGCCTCCAGACTTAAGTTTAGAATATAGTGGTTCTGGAGGTGGTTGAAGTGTCCTTAATGACTTAGGACAAGAGTTGATCCAATGGTTCAACTGCATATATTTATAAAAGTCTGAGGAGGGGATACCATATTTTTCTTGAAGGGTGGCAAATGTTAATAGAGCATTTCCCAACATGTCAGAAAGAGATAAAATGCCTTTTTCCCTCCAGAGTTTTGCTGACCAACAAGGTATCAGTTTAGAGATAGCTATAATGGAGAGATTGTTAGTGGGAAGAATTAAGACTTCCTTTAAGACAAGAGAAAAGGCACGGTCCCAGAGCATTATAGAATCACAAGTAGATGATAACATCAGGGGGCCTGGGGGGCGAAGAGCTTTAGGTGTCCAAATAGTATCCTCAAGGGGGTACTCGGCATACATTACTCGTTCCAAGTCAGACCAAGGTTTAGGGTGAGGGCTGAAGGCCCGATCCTGTAGTTGAGCAAGTATGCTTGCTTCTTTATATTTAATGAGCCACTTTAATGTGCCACTTTAGGTAATTTGTGTCTCCAAATAAAGGAGGACATAAGAGATTGACATTTAGATAGGTAAGATTGGCGCCATTGATAAAGAATAGTTCGGAACAGATACATGAGCTTTGGGAGAAGCATCATTTTATAAGCCGCTATACGTCCCAGCCATGAGATTTCATAGTTTACCCATGATTTAACCAAGGAGGATATATGAAGAAATAAAGGGAGTACATTCCAATCAAATATGTCAGAGATATGTATAGGAATTTGTATGCCCAGGTATTTAATCTCTTTCGACTGCCAATTATAATGACAATTTTGCTTTAATTTAGTCAATAAGAAAGAAGGAGTATTAAATGGGAGAACATCCAACTTGGTAGGATTCAATTTGTAGTAAGAGGCTTTAGAGTATTTATCAAGAAGAGACTGGAGCTCTGATAGAGAGGTCTTGGGATTGTTGCAAACAACAAATTGTCATCTGCGAATAAACAGTTTATGTACCAGTGTGCCACATTCAATTCCGGGGAATTTGTGGGAGGAAGGAACCAGGGTCGCTAATGGCTCAATGGCCAGGGCAAAAATAACAGGTGACAAGGGGCAACCCTGGCAGGTGCCATTGGAGATAGGGAAGGGGTTAGAAAGAAAACCATTACTGAGGACTCTAGCATAGGGGTTATTATATAGAGACGTTATAGTGTAAAATTTGATCCCTAAATCCATATCTGACCAAAGATTGCCACATATAAGCCAATGCAGCCTCTCAAAGGCTTTCTCTGCATCTAG
>WWET01003233.1:30208-41441 GCA_011038615.1 Limnodynastes dumerilii | reverse complement strand
CTACAAGTGTTTTACTTGTAACACAGGGATCCAAAACACACTGGTAAGTATATAGATTGCTGTAATTGGTCCTTGGTTCACGTGTGTCTGCAGGTGCAGGATTGGATAGTAAGTGTTTACTCTGCTAAGCGGTTTTACGCGGCAGAAAGCAAAGGATTTATCTTGTTTCTCCGCCACTGCTACCCTACCTTAACTTTTTCAAACGTAGCATTATACGTCCGCTAACAGACGTACTGACTACGTGAACATACGCAGCTTAGCACGCCCATATTTTACACTTTAAATACCACCCCCGCCTACTTCACGTAAAACGCACGTATTGTTGAGGAACGTAAAATTAGCATGCCCACACGTAAGTTTTTACGTGCCATATACGTGCATTACCCTTATGTTCGAAAATACGCTACGTGAATATGCGTATTTTCTGCAGTGCGCATGCGCAGTGCGTAAAATTCTGCGAATTTCTGTCTCCGCCACACGTAAATTCGCGGAAATGCGTAGTTCTGGATCTACCCCATTGCTAGTAAATATTATCAGTGGCAAATGTAACATTTTGAAAGGGGGGTTTCCAATATGTGTAATACATGTGGGGTATATTAGCATATCTCCCAACATTTTGGAGTCCAAAAACGGGACAAATAAGCTCCGCCCTGTTCAAGCTCTGCTCCCGCCCCCACTGTCTTACCGCACAGTGCCAAAATTACCCCTAGCCTGTGAGCATGTGTGTTAGGGAATTAGACTGTAATGCCTCAGAGGTTGAAGTACTGTTTAAAATTGTAAAGCTCTAATTAAGATGATGTTAAAAAGAAACATAAGTAATATGATAATACTGATAATATGGTCGTACTATCTGACTGCCAAAATATCTAAGACATCCATTAACGTTCTTTGTTAAAGCAGGGCGTTTATAATGTAGATTTAAAAATAATAAAAATAAAATAAATCTACATTAAAGAATTGCGTTGTTATTGTCTGTAACAAGTATTGTTTTTGATATTTTTTAAGTAATTTATAATTTACTTCTTTTACACATTAAAATAGTAGTTTTATATTGCAGGAACAGATCTCATAGCAATAGCAGTATAAAATGCATTAGCAGAGCACATTACACAATGTACAGAGCCAGTGTCAGTGTCAGTGCATAAGAGCTGTTGAATTTGTTGTGACACATTTACCATTCCCACCTGCTTACCTGTTGCAGCACAGGCCAGAACCATCTTCCTCCATGACAGTCTGCTAGGCCATGCCCCTTCAGTGGCACCCACGAAGCCACTCCCCTTTTTGAAATTTACCTCTTTTCTTTTTTTGGACATTTTCAATTTTTCAATCTGGGGGTTTTCTGGGCAACCAGAAACCCCCTGGGTGCGCCACTGATTATAACATACTTGTCAATTATTATGCTAAACTGTGGTCTGCAATGACTGAGTCATTCAATATTGTACTGACAGCCAAGAAAATTAGATAAATTAAACAAACCTTATTCCACATATCCTAACCCAAGTAATACAGCAGTAATAGTGCAGTTGTTAGCAATGAAATGTATGCTTGGTGCATCAGATGTTATATTTACAGGCCCTGATTCACACTTAAGTAAGTGTTGTTTTCCCGTTTGTATTTTTCCGTGGCGATCAAATACGCATTCACAAAACACAAATATACGCATGGGAAAAAGTCCGACAGATCTACAGAGACGACCGCAAGACAGATGTACGCATCGGGACGGACAGAGTGGGCAAGACTCTTAACGCAAATGAGCACAACAGGGGCTACTAATGTAGAGTATGCGTGTGCCAGCAAAGTTAGGACTGATCCACATCTAGAGGTGCCTTTTGTAAATTAAAACACGCTCGGGAAAAGTTAAGGTAGCCCTCGACTACTTGTAAGTTGCTGAAGCCTGTCATGTAGGTCAATACCCATGCATTGGCTCACACACCACACAGGCAACAACTGCTGTGTATTTGTAATCAATGGATATATGCGTTTAATTAACACAAATAAGGCTCAACTACTTAAAGCCATGTTGTGTTTCCATATTGTGCAACACTTTTAACAGTGTAAAGGTAGCCTTTTGTTGTACTTATTTTTTTGTTTTTGTTTAAACATTAATCCAATTTTTTTAAAGATTTTTATTTTATTTAAAATTTTGTTGTATTATATGTTTAGTACTTTCTTTTTCAAACAAATTAACATGGTGAAGTTACACATAAAGGGTTAATGTGGACACACAAAAACAAAGGCATACTAGTTACACAATTAACTTACTTAATTACAGCAATCTGTGCATTTCATTCCGTTTGTTAGAATCTCAACTAGGTTTAAGTTTCTAAATGAACACACAATTCATAGACCCACTACTATGTGCATTACTAAATCAATGTATGGCACACTTAGATTTGGAAATGCACACGTAAGTGTGGGGGTGTGGTTAGCTGAAACCGTTGCTATGTCTGAATCACACCTGAGTATAATTACGTTGCATATTTTAAAGAAAGTATGTAAAATCACACTTAAGTTGGAATCAGGGCCAGAGTGTCCCAAGTAAAAAGGCAGTCTTATGCATAGGCAGACCTTAGAGAAGGCCTTGAGAGGATTATTCCACAGTAGAACACTCCAAACTCACTATGTCACTTACAGGGGAAGCTGACATAGTCACAGGGATGTCCCATTCCATGAGAAGTTTGGCTCCCACGTCCAGAGAGATGGTATACGTGGATCTTTTATAGTGGATGAGGAGCTTCACAGGGTAGCCCAACTGATAAAGAATCTCATTGGCACGAAGAGCTGTCCTGATTGGTGGGTAGGATCTATGTTTTGGTATGGTGACAGTTGAATCATCAGAAAACAGTTGAAGGTCTCCCAGGGTATTAGTGTCTTCCGCCTCCCAAGCTGCCCGAAGAATTTTAACTTTGACATGAAAAATGCATATGGAGTAGGGTATCATGGGGAAGAGTCCAAGGGGCAGTCCTTGGTATAGGTAGACGATGGATAGGGGCAATTAGGAGGTCTTTCTTATTCTTGTCTGGGAGTAGTTTATGAAATAGTGTTTTAGCATAGTGCATCAATTCTGAGTGGGAAACAGTAAGAGATCCCCCTAATTTTAATATTAGTTCTTCTTGAACGGTCCTCCAGGTCTGCCACCTTGTCTCACAACACCTTGACTTTAGAGTACAGGGTGTTGTGTGCCGTTATAAGTGCTTTATAAGATGTTAACGCCTCAATCTTGTCTTGTCGTATGTCTGGCACGCCCCTTTGTCCGTAGTTACCTTGTTGAGCATAGGCTTATAAGTACGTTCAGAGTTTCTGGTCATAACATCTTCCACACGCATGCACAGAACACGCAAAACAGCATTTTTACGACTACGGCGAGCATAAATACACTAGCGGTTGTAGGTCTGGATCTGGCCCAATGAGCGCAAGGCCTTCTGAGAGGTAGGGTCAGCATTGCCTTCTTTAGAAATGGGCCGCTTATTAAAGTGGACTGGAGTGGGTGCTTTGGGTATTAGATAATTTCAGTGGCTTGCTAGAGCTGTACTCAGTATGAGAGGTTGATATACCAGGCAGGTAAAGAACTTAGCAATTCTTTAACAACTGTGAAATATACAAGAAAATAGACTTCATATAGTAGACCCTACTTTCCACGTGGGCTGGTAAATATTTGGCAGTTTTCTGTGTAATTGTGTCCTACTATGCTGATATGAAAGTGCATCTTGGCTGGAAATCTCCCTGGCTTTAGGTCATAAGTCAGGTGAGAAAATCTCTAAAAAATGGCCCAGCCACACAGATTGAAGCATCCAGCACTCTCCAAGTAGTATAGAGGAAGATGAGGGTGCTAGAGGTGGGGAAATCCTGGTGGATGCAGTTTATGAAAACACTAGATAAGAGCTCTGGATCAGCATGTCTGCACAGCTTCAACGCCACACTCCCCTACAATATTATTTTTAATATTGTTAGGATTGTCATGGTAAGCATTTAATAGCCTTGGCTCACATGGTTTATGGGCTGTGACTTAAGTTTCCGATCATGGTTTTTAATCCAATACCTTTATTCTCATTTTCTAAATTTTATTTTATAATTTTTTTCAAATAATAATTTCATTTATTTGTGTTATACAGCTGAATCTATTAAAACATAGAGTTTGTTGGTTTTGGAGTGGAAAAGTATTGTATAAAATTTCCAAACTGACAAAAAGCAAGTTCTCCTCTCAACCTGTTAATAGTTTAAGCTTGCAAAAGGAAAACAAAACTGTTGTTCGCAATATTGCACACTTGGGACCTGATTCACATTTAGGATTAAAATTGCATGCTTGCCTAAAAATACGCATCGCAAATATATGCATCAAGAATAGCAGCGGCTGCAACTAGCCACACCCACACACTCATTTGTGTTTTTCCTTGTAAAAGTATGCAGTGTGTAGAAATAGGAAAGTTCCTAGTATATGGCCCTGCTATTATGCGTGAATTTGGGTACTTTTTTATAGTAGAGTTTCACCCATTTGTTTTGCAACGCAGGCTTTGCTGCTTTATTCTTTTCAATTTAATATGTAATGTTAATTTTCTTATTTTAAATACACTGTATATTTTTTGTTATTGTAACATATATAATTAGACACCTCTAAATGTGCATTAGACATGTTTTTAAAAAAGGATGCAACAAAAATTAAAGTTATAATTTGCTTAAATCAATACCAGCATAAATTATATTGGTTTTTTTTTGTTTCATTTTTTTTAATACAATAGTATATTTTGTTAAATTAGAAAGATCTTATAGTTTTAATACAAACATAAATTTGCATAATGGTGTTTTTCTGTGTATAAAGTGCAGCATGCTTGAAAGCCATAGCCATGCCAGAGCGTAACTGACGTCATCATTTAAATAAAAGGTTGCCCCCTAGCGACCGAATGGAGCAGCAAAGAAGAAGAAGGAGGAGACAGTCCCCGCCCAGTCAAGAACAGAAGAGGCAGAGGATCCGGACCAGAAGACCGGGGATCCCACTGCAAGCAAGCCGACGCCAGACTCCAATCAACATAAGAAGATTCTACACTTCAAGCAAGTCTTCCCAAGAAAGATGACAGAAAACGGTGATTGGTCTTCCCAAGAAAGAGGACAGCAAACGGTGAGTGAAATTTTTTTTTATTACTTTATTACACCACACACTACATCGCAATACAGTTAGTATAGGACACGCGACCACCGGAGGTAAGTGTACACATTAGGGGGTAATATTAGTCAGAGAAAAGGTTTATTTTAACATGGACACATTGTAATGTATATCAGTATGTTTTGTTTACACGTACTGCCTGTTATTATTAAGTCTGGATCAGGCCCAGTGTCATGTTATGTTTGATAGTGCACACAATCAATTATGTGACACTGGGCCTGATCCAGACCTACGCCAATGAGCTGTGCTTACTAAAGCACAGCCTATCGGCGTTCACTTACCCCGACACTCCCCCTGTGCAGGCGTATGGCCCCTTCTTTACGCCGACTGAAGGCTACCCTAATTTCAGCCGGCGTAAGGAAGGGGCCATATGCTCGCACAGGAGCGTATCTGTGCGGGCGTATGGCCCCTTCCTTGCGCCGGCTGAAGGCTACACTAACTTCAGCCGTCGTAAGGAAGGGCCCATACGCTCGCACAGGAGCGTATCGCCGCCTAGCCCGCCCTCCCACCCTCATTAAACTAGCTCCCCCCGCCCACCTACACTAACCTGAACGTAGGGAAACTGGGTCCCGTCCCCTCCAGCGTCCCTACGGTGCTGCTACGGCGCATGCGCAGATCGGCTTCTCAGCCGATCTTACGCTTACGCCCGCCGTCCTAGTGACAGTGGGCGTAGGTCTGGATCAGGCCCACTGTCTTTATCAAGGAATGATTCCATAGTCTCTGCTCAAATTAAATTATGTGATTGGACAGGGGGTAGTGAAACTTCTTTAAACAGTATAGTTAATAAAGGCTCCATTTTAACAACTACAAAATGTGCAGTAAAAATCCTAAAATCTTTTTCTAGCAATTATTAAAGATTACATTACACTTTGAAAATTCAAATAACTCTTACAAGCTAATGTTACAGACACCACAGTGTTCTAAAGTGGAATAGATAACGTATGGCTAAGATTTCCTGTGTACAAATATAATAAACACAGAACTAAAAGTAAAGTACCACTCAAATGTTGGAGAGTATCAAACACCCCATTTGTATGAAAACTATGCCTGCTTTGTAAAGGATTATGTGCATTATTATATAGATTGTTCTTGTGTGTTTGTGATTCTACTGTATACTGTATGTAGTTATAAATATTTAAAGTAATCTATTACTGGATTATGCCTTTATAAAACCTATTTAGTATTCTCTGGCATCACTTCTTTTTTTCTACATTTGTACTAAAATGATAATATTTATAAATTATTTCTTGTATGTGCTTCTTGATTGAGTAAAATATTCACAGTTAAACTGCCTTATGTGTTAAGCTGGCCATACACAAGAGCAATTATTAATGCCAGGTTTCATCCAGTTATCAAGAGATCGGGCAAATAATTGCTGTAATTAGTGGGACAGATCCATTTTTAAAACGGCAAATAAACTTATCAGAAATGCTCTGGTATGATTATTTGATCATTTGTTTGAACTGAATAAGGAGAAAGCTCCCAAAATCCTCTAGTTTATGGGTATTTTCAACTATCAGGTCTTGGTCACAGCACTGCAGCCTGAGATTCTGCAGTGCTATGACAGTGGACCCATGAGAGCGAAAGATGACAAAGTGTCCTCTCTCCCTCTATGTGTGTACTGTGACAGCGTTGTACAGCCTGTCACTGTGAGAGGTTCAGAAACAAGTTGCAGAACCTCTCACGCTATCTTCCATTCACAAAAATAATTTTTACAGCCAGGACAGTAGGCTAGTTGAATGGGTCTCCTGTCGAGATTGACAAGAGACCGAGCCAATCAGAGAAGATTGCAGCAAACCAACAGGCTAGCTGCAGAATTCTCCTGCTAGGATTATTGATCCCAGCTGGGTAAGTGTATGGTGCCGTTTTAGGAACTCAGTGGGAGTCCCCGGCACAATGTCTGTCTTTCAAAAGTAAAGACAGCTGAAAGTTCTTTTTCAACTGTCTCTATTTTGAATAGCTAGTCATTTAGATTTTTTTTTTTTCAGAATGGGTGAGTATGCCAATCGGCATTCTCAACCATTCATTTCCGGAAGTGCCGCCTGACCCACCGCAGGAGAGGTGAGTAACCTCTCTGGGGACTTTTAGTGTTTGAGGGAGAATTAGGGTTAGGGCCATGGAAGGGGAGTCTTATGGTTAGGATCAGGCTGCGGGGAAGAGAGGGTTAGGATCAGGCTGCAGGGAAGGGAAGATTAGGGTTAAGGAAATATAAGGGAAGGGTTAGGGTAAGGATTAGTGAAAGAGTTAGGGTTAATTTTGATACTTATTATTCGGAGTACTGTGTTCGGTGCACAGGGGATAGATTGATTTGCCTCTTCGAGGCAGAAGCAAATGATTTCCCAGCCAGTTCCGAACGGCCCTAATGAAATAGTGCAATTCTCTATGGGGAGCCACACCCATCGGGACCTTTCCTCAGGGGAAAATCGTCATGTTTACCGGGCCCCTCCCTGCTGGGATCGATAATCTTCTTAGTGTATGGCCAGCCTAAATGTATGCTCCAAATTTTGGAACAACAGCATTTTTTGAGAAATTAAATTGTCTAAATGCAACAAAGCTTAATACTAGTTCATAACATGTGCAACAGATCTCCATAATGTATAGGCTAAGAATACCATACTTAGTCAACATATCCTATACATATCTGTTATATTACATACTGCAAGTAACCAGCATTTTAGGAATGCAAGTACATAGAATCCTGGGGTTAGATTTACTAAATTATGGAAAACGAATAATTGAAAACGAATCAGATTCAAACTCTCACTTACCCATTGCATTCTGGAGAATTTCAGCTAGAATCTGATTGGTTGCTATGGGCAACATTTCCATTTTTCTTTTTCCACAGTTTAGTAAATCTAGTCCTTGGCCTTAACATTCATCTAAACTATCAAGGGGGTGTGACCCAATTGTTTAATGAAATCTAGAGCCCTTTCAGAGGATTGCTAGAGCACCCTATACTAGCTCCTGTCGGTTGAATCTCTCATGAACCATTCTTTAGAAAAAGATGTTGAATAAAAAAAAAACTTTGGAATTATGAAAAAACAAATGAGCCAGATTATTTACTCTATCGCACACAACCATAGGTATTTTCAATCTGAAAACAGGTGAGATTTCTAATTTCACTGGTGATTTAGAAACAAAATCTGCTGGAAATTGTTTTAAACAAACTAGATGCTTCATAGTAAGGATACCAATTCATACATTTTACTTATTGTAATTTCCTTTTGTTCCTTGCCCTGCACCTGGACAAAGGGTTTATATATGTCAAAAATATTGCCTTTCTACAGTCAGCATTATTGAATGCAAAACACTTCCTTTAACCCTGAATAAAGAAAGTACATTTCTTTGCCCAACAAGTCCCTAAATCATTGGCACATCCAAAAATCCCTCTCTACAGTTGAGATATATCTAAACAAAGTTCCATACTACCACCTTCACAAACATATTACAGCAATATCCCTTGGAGATAAGTCAGGAAACACAAAGCGGAAACATGTAATGCATAACTCCCAAGTCTCAGAGGGATGGAAGAAAAAGTTAGCAAACACCATATTCACCAGAACAACAAAAAAAATTATTAATAGATCAGCATTTGTTTATGCCAACTTTTTAATGTAGAAAATGTATTTTAATATATAGAGACAGATGTTGACTTGCCTCTAGGCAATATTTGCCATCCAGCCTCTAATGTAGATGGAAGTGTGACAGTAGAAAAAAGTGTATTCTACCCAAATATTGTGGATACTGACATTTTCTGCCTCAGAAGTTTCAAAATATGAACATGATATATTGATTCCAAAACAGTAATATTGTTCTGGCACTCAATGCTTGTGTTTTTGCCAAAGGGATATAAGTTGTGTCCTCTGGTTGACTGCTTTACAGATACATATAATAGAACATACTCCCATAATAAATAAAATGGCTGGGTCGAAACTGGGAGATGAAACTCTTTCTGAGAAACCCAGTATTCAAGTACATTGATGCACTTAAAGTAGGAACAAAGTGGTGATTTGACTTAGTTCTCACAGCTGGCTGATCTCCTGAAATACATGGTGATTTAATCTGGTATTGTCAAATATTTTCCAATCTTGAAACAAGTCTTTTATTTTATTATTACACATGCATTCAGTAGGGTCAGGTCCTAATCATCATAATAAGTAACTTGCTGTGTTTACAGGGTTTAGCCAAATGCTATAAACATATTGTGTCATAGTACATCAGCTTTCCAACTAATCCATTTCTAAAATCTTTCACCTTTTGAGTGAACCCTGACATTTATCTTCTGTGACGTTCTTTTTCTACAAATGCTTTTAATCCTAACTGTGTGCCATTACTCAAAGGGATTCTGTGCTATAATTGGGAAACGCAGGGTTAAAAATTTAGCATAAGGATTAATTCAACACCCTGTGTGCTGCATGGCACTATGTTAGGTCACTCACCTCTAGTTAGGTCATTGGTCTGTGAGTTCAGCTGGGGGAGGAGTTAGCTGTGGAAGATTTCTTAAGCCCCTGAAGACAGAAAACGTCCTTATTCTTTTATTGGATTTCTAAGCAATTTGGGATCATAATTTAGACCGCATATACGCAATCTACGTATCGAAACGATAGGCAGATTACGTAAAATAGCTAACTACGCATGCGCAGTAGCTATTGTACAGTGAATTACGTCCTTCTATGGAAGACGGACATAGTTCTGGATCTACCCCTATGTTCTTAAAGTTTTTGTCAAAATTTATGTACCTGCTTTTTCTTCGCTCCCATCAATTTATAGGTGAATAATAATTATTTTGATCCTTATGATCCCAAATTGCTTAGACTCTAATAAAACTTGTATCATAGTTAATAAAATTTATTTAGGCCCACAAGAAGTTGTTTGTGTCTTTATTGGTTGGGAGGTTTGGGTGCCCCGTCATCGGACCATGGGATCACGCATGGGTAGTTTAAAAGAATATCATATCAGTATCAGACCATTATTTAACACTTGTATAGTTAACTACAGTAATTTTACTTTATAGTTAACTCCTACAACTACAGTTACTCTTCCTGTAATATATATATATATATATATATAAAACATCATCTTTTATTACAGCCAGGACAGGCTCCATAGGGGTACAGATAAAAGCTAGCAAACATAGCAAGACCAGGAAAGGCAAGTGTATTTTTTTTTTACCTGTTACCAGATGTTAACTGATATATTTTGCTATGGATATCTCCCCGTTTTATAGCAAAAACTTTCCATTAAGGAATATTTAAAAATAATTAAATGGCAATATTACTCATTATTAAATGAAATATTATTAAATTTGTTTTTCTACATCACAGCTTTTCTTGTGAATGCAGGTTGTCTACTATGTCAACACTTACAAAGAAATCTTTTAATTCCGAACCAATATTTCCCACAAATTTCACGCTCGCATATATTTGCTTACACAGTGCCTTGCACAAAATAAACAGTACTTGAAATACTTAGAATAAATATGATCCAGTGATGAGACACACTTGGCTAAAGGAAGAGTACAGAACCTTCCTTTTTTCTGTCTTTGTTTCTGTTCCATCACATGCCTCGATCCAAGACATGTGGAAAGTACCATATATTTTTTGGATCACTGCTTAAAAGTTTAGAGTGTTGGTGGCTGGATTTTATTAGAGTAAAAGAAAATGTAAGTAAGTAAGTAAGATGAGGCGGTCTTGTCATTCAGCTCACCAATACAGAGAGCTGGGTTTTAAAATCCAGGAAATGTTTATTTAGCCTGAAAGAAAGATTGTCTGATTTCCAGTTATTCCAGTGGATATTAACATTTTGACCATTGGTGTCAGTCCTGCAGCAATGCTGGGGACGATTTCCTGACAGTTAGACAGGCCAATCAGAGCTCAGCACAGGCAGCCAATCAGAGCTCAGCACAGGCAGCCAATCAGAGCTCAGCACAGGCAGAGAATAAATCACTTTCACTTTCTGGCTGCCCCTGCTATCTTACTGGTTATCTGTGGAGGAATGGATCAGCTTTTAATCAAGGTAAGCTCTATCTATCTATCTATCTATCTATCTATCTATCTATCTATCTATCTATCTATC
>WWET01003233.1:0-11862 GCA_011038615.1 Limnodynastes dumerilii | reverse complement strand
GCCTTTCGCTACCTAACCCGGCCCTGTCAGTTGATGGTTGCTAGGTAACCACCCACATGCTGTCCTCATATGTCTCCCTTGCACCTGCTGCACCAGCCTGAACAGCTCCCATATTTGGGGTATTACATTAGCATAACTGGTATCAGGCATTTCTGATGTGCCAGCATAACTGGTATCAGGCATTTCTGATGTGCCAGCATAACTGCGATCAAGCATTTCTGATGTGCCAGCATAACTGCGATCAAGCATTTCTGATGTGCCAACTTAACTGCGACCAGGCATTTCTGTCATGCAGGCACCTCAGTATCAGTATGAGTGCCATGGCACCATAGACATTTACCTGTATGGCCTATGTCTAGGGTTGGTTCCGGACCCATCATTGTTTTTAAAGTCAAAACCACCTTTTGTTGTGTACCCATGTACTAGCTACATAAAAGAACAATACTTCTAAAAAAATATTACTATATAAGACTTATAACTACATATTTAGCTCTTGGTTATCTTGTGAAGGTCATTCTCAGTACTTTTATATATAAGTATATTTTATATATATATATTCTCACTCTATTCGCCAAAGACTGAAGCTTTCCTTGGAAGTAATAACAATTAATCCTAAAACATAGGATTATAGACAGCAAATGTTCATTATTAATAAAATGACATAGCACCTAAAAAATGGGATGTAGCCAAATCATAAGACAACATTTTCAACAATGTGTGGAGCCAAGTGACATTCCAGCATTGCAGATGTCAAATATGGGTTGACTACACTTCACAACATGAGTTGATAGATCTAAATTCAGCTAAATTATCACTTGTATTCCACAACTGCAACTAATTTTCATGACACTTTTGTTTTTTCCAGTATAACATTCCGCCTAATCATAGCAAACACATGCTTAGTTTTTCCAAATTATAGCTTAGACTTTAGCTAAAATATCATGTGCCAAAACATTACAAAGAAGGATTTACCCATTTTAAAGAGTAAATCTAATTTTACTTAAATGATTATATATTGTGACATGAGCAGCATTCATATGATGAACACATTGGTTTTCTGGTTTCACTTCACCCACTTTATTGTTAGTACAGTATAACAAAGCAACACCAAAAAACTTCAATTTAAATATTTCGGCATCTTGAAGGACAGGTGACACTCATCAAGTGATTGTGTTTGTACAATCTCCCTCCAAACACACACTACCAGTTGCTGTTTACTGTGAAACAAATAAATCTGGTACACCCCATCACCATCAGCGTGATGACATGTAAATATTTACCTTAAGCAGGACTCCCTTTCTCCATGTGTTCTGCTTGACGCCAAATCTTTGTAGTGGGTGTCCACTGCATATCTATCTATCTAATTTTATATAATCACATCTAAATTATTGTGCTTTAAACAAATGTGAAAGGACCACATTTTTTGACTTTTGGTTTAGTTTTCCACACTCCTGAATTGCACAAAAAATAGGCAAACTTAGGAAAACATTAATATCTTTCTACATTAGTTTTATTTAAACTCTAATTGAATGTTTGTAAAATTAGATAAAACATCTTTTTTTGTTACTCCAACCTTCCCTAAACATGACGAGTGAAAGGATTGATTAACACTTCCTGTGAAACATAGTCACATTGTTATAGTATTTTATTATTATTATTATTATTATTATTATCATCATTTATTTACAAGGTGTCTGCAGCGCCATACAAAACACAACAACAAAATACAGTACAGACATACAGTGCATGGATGGACAGCATAGTACATAAGTAAGTACAATATAAATTTTAAAATATCACAACAATATCTGGGACAGCACTGCTGGAGTTCCCCTCTGGAGCAGCAAAGCTGGACAGCAGGCATCAGTGCTTCTAGCTGGACAGCTGGCACAGGTACATCTTGCTGATCAGCAGGCCCATCTTGCTGGCGATGAGGCACATCTCACTGGTCAGCAAGCACAGGTACATCTCACTGGTCAGTAGGCACAGGCACATCTTACTGGTCAGCAGGCACAGGCACACCTCGCTGGTCAGCAGTCACAGGCACATCTCACTGGTCAGCAGGCACAGGCACAGGCACATCTCACTGGTCAGCAGGCACAAAGCTCTTGTTCCTCTTCATTCCAAGTGGGACAGTTTTTCCTTAGTTTGTGCCTTTGCTGCCCTGATAACATTTTTAGCCTCCTTCTGCTTTGCAAAATACACCTCCCTGTCATCATTATTTTGAGAAAAAGAAAAGTAGATCCAAGTATATTCAATGTTTAATAGACAATTTAAAATAATATATCAATGTTTCAACAAGGATGATAAAATATATAACAATATCGGGGGCGTGGTCTAGCTGAGGAAGTGAGCGGACTTGTTCCTGCTGTGCTCCTCAGCTTATCAGCTAAAAAAGAACTAAATCGTGGGGCTTGGTGCTCTATTTCCCCACAATTGTACTCTGCTGGCTCGTTAAGCCTCCCAGAGCCCGGGCTGAGTCCTCCGCTTCCATCCCACGCGGCAGCCCGGAGCTCCCCAGAGGCGGTAGGCCTGCCTGCCCTCCGTGTGCCTCGGCCTCCTGGCCAATCTACCTCCCCTGGTGGATGGCCCCTGGGTGAGGCTCTCTACATATATCTCTGCGGTCCCGATCGGACCTGACCGCTGCGGGCGTCTGGAGGTGCTGGGACCGATGCAGCAGTTGGAGTTTGGCGCCGGCCGCCATCTTGACAGAGACTCCCGCCGCGGTCTTCCTGCTGGGCCCTGCCATCCTCCTCCTACAGCCACTTACCTGGAGACCTTACAGCTGGGAGAAGCTGCCCACCAGACGATTGAAGGTACCTTGGGTAGTGTGGGGGCTGGAGAGAGGCCTGTGGAGACCATGTAGTGCCAGGCCTTACACTCATCCTGCAGCTTCCAGGGGACTGCTCGCAACCTTCCACATATGTGGCAGTAACAAGCCACCCTCTGCCATCCTGTTTACCCCTTCTGCCATTATTTGATATATAGCAAGTGGTAGAGTCTGTATTACTTTAGAGGCTCCAAGTCCCACCCATATAGAGGAAGAGGCTTCTATATCACACAGCCACTGTCCTTGCTCCACATACCTGGCTGCCCCAGAGGTGATGACCCTTGGACTTTTGGAACCTGAGGCCCTTTTTGCTTATTAGGCTGTATTATACTCAAATATAATAAGACTCTGTCAACTCACAGCTTTCTTGACACTGAGGATTAATTTCTACACCTTGCTGCCACCTGATGGCTCAACACGGAACTGCTGCGTTTAAAGCTGATACAGGTATCTCCCTCAAAGGCAGAGACTTTCATCCATTCTCATTTTAGCAGATAGTCGGCGCAATAGCGGCAGCACCGCCACCTTCAACTATCTCAACCCTCCACTATTGCGCACTTAAACGCACTGGTCTTGATTGCAGGAAGACGCCACCATCATATTGTACTCACTCCTATCAGCCTCGCAGACGTTCATAGCTGCAAAGATCACAAACATCATCTCAGGGCATACTCTTGGCCCGCTCAAAATGACCACTACTTAACCCAACCTGTGGGGGAACCAAGATATCTGACTTTCCAGTGCGCTGACCATCTACGCTATAGATTGACAATAACCAGTTTCTGATCTCCCATGGGGAAAACCAGAAATACCTCCCATAAGAGAGTGAGCAAAAGGCTTCCACAGAATTCGCCTACCTGTGACATCAGAGACCTCCTGAAATCGCAAAGTACGTGCTCTGACCTGGAGGTCCCCTTTACTCCAACTTCCTCGATACCCTTAGCAATGGATGAGGGACATTCTCCACCTCCCTCTTCGCTGGGCCCGGCGCCGGCCTGCTCTGGAGTCGATCATAAACAAAGCTTGGCTGCCATCTTACAAAGTCTGGACGCCATGCCCACTAAGCAAGACTTTTTAGCCCAAGAGCAACGCTTACAAGACTGGGTAGCCTCTAAGACTGACCCTATAAGGGAAGACCTCACTTCTGTTGCCCACCGCCTTGTTTCTCTTGAGGAAAAGGTAGAATCCGCAAGTTCCTATCAAACCAGTTTGGCGGAGGCTGTCCATCTCCAAGCTCTGGTGCTTAATCAACTACGCACCTGAATGGACGACCTAGATAACCGAGGATGGAGGAACAATCTCCGGATTAAGGGCATTCCTGAGGATATTCCAGCAACAGGGCTCACGGACACTCTCACCAAAATATTCAACCAACTATTAGCCCGCGACCCGAGCCAGGTCATACACTTTGATTGGGCCCATCGGGCCCTCAGGCCACGAGGAGGGCGTTCTGACCAGCCACGTGATGTGATATGTAGATTACACTTTTACACTGATAAGGAGGAAATTGTCAAGAGAGCAAGAGCCCAAAGACAGTTGAAATTTGATGGACATCGTATTGAAATATACCAAGACTTGTCCTGGAGCACTCTCCAACAGAGGCGGCTACTTAAACCACTGACGGACGTCCTCCGGAGTCTGGATATCAAATATCGCTGGGGATTTCCTTTCAGCCTATCCGTGCTCTGAAATGGGACAACAGCAGTGGTCCGGTCTCCTGAGGATCTTCCAGCCTTCTGTGATGCGGTTGGCATTACAGTCCCCGATCTATCTGAATGGCTACAAAAGTCTCATCACCTGCTTCCTCCCGTACCCCCGACTAGGGAGCAGTGGCAATGACCGGAGTCTCGTCGTCATAGGCGCCAACAAGCTGATCTGCTATCTCCTGGATCGCATGGATGATGATGTGGACGTTATCCAGGTTCTCTCTCTTAGCCCCAGTCATCTGCCTGTGACTTCCCCCTATGTGCCCTCAGCTACCACCTGCCTTGCTGAAAGATAGAGACTCTAGCTATAGTTGAACTGGGCTGATTAGCTTTCCCCTGGGTGGTCATGGAATCGTTTGTCTGGGCCCACTCCGTTAACTACTTATTTAGTATTGTTTATAAGTAAATGGGACCCCATAGTCTTTCTCTTAATAGGTTTAAATGTTTCTTTTGATCTGTTAAATGTGAATATTGGTCACTTTTTTCTAAGAGGCTCTTTAGCCTATGGCGTATGTTCTAAACAATTACTGGTTAGTCTAGTTCATGTTGTACCCCTTATTTCCCTAACTAGGACTCATAAGGAGCCTAGCTTGTTTCTGGCTTGGGGAATTACCCCCTGATCTTGTCTTAGTCCTATGGACCTCTTTGGTCCATGGGAATCCTGGGGTGTCTATTTCAAGTTTATTATTGGTTTGTTTTTTCACTGTATTACATTTGCAAATGTTATATTCTTCATGTTGTCTCTACAATCCCCCTCCTTCCCCAATGTTTTATCCTACTCCTACCCCCTGCCTATTAGGATGGCCACATTTTCCAATGATTTGTTTCAGGAGTACACACACTAGGAAACTGTTCTTTGCGTGTCCCAATACCTTTTTACCCAATGGCTGATGTATTACGAGTATTCTCCTTGAATGCCCGGGGACTAAATACCCCAGAGAAATGCTTGCAAGGCTCTTAAGGTTAATAAAGTGGATGTGAGCTTCCTCCAGGAGACCCACTTCAGGAGAGGTAGTGCCCCTAACTTCAAAAACAGTGGGTTCTGGGGCGTGGCCTGGCGACGGAGCAGACCGGACGTGCTCTGGTGCAGCTCCCAAACCGCTGCGGTGTTTAGACCCTCTTTCGGGGACCCTGTCACCCCATCACCGAGCCCCGGAGCCTCTGGTGCCTTGTAGAGCACAGACTGAGCCCCGCACTCCACTTTAGCGGCGGTCCAAGGCTCCCCAGGACAGTTGGGCCTTACCTGTCGCGGCCCGGCCTGGCCTCCGGGCCTTCCATCTCCGCGGACCCTGGCGGGGACCCCTGGGTGGCACCTTCTTCCACTCCGGACCTAGAGTTGGGCACTGCAGGAGCCGCGATCTGGGGCCCAGACGCAGAGGTACAGAGGCAGAGGAGCCACAGCAGAACAACCAGCGGGCGCCATTTTGGGAATCAGGAGGTGCCCACAGCACCTGTCCATTAACGGCAGCAGCCTCTGCCTCGTCAGAACTGACAGCGACCGCAATCCAGAGCCCACATCCTGCAGCCTCCTCCCTCCACTTCCCAAGGACAGCTGGAAGCCCATCCAGGGTGCAGACAGGAGGTAATAGGGGACATAGGCTGTGGCAGATCCCATCTTACACCTTCCCTGGTGGGGCTACTCAGCTGGACAGCTCTCCCTATACCCCACAGCAATTTAGAGTTCCCTCCACACGGATCTGTACACTATCCTGCAGTGCTTTCCTGCTTAGAGGGGTTCTGTGGCTGACCCCCACAACTAGGGGTACTAGGGGCCATCCTCCCACACGCCAGGAGGGCACCTCCACCTCCCCCCTCCAACCCTTTGTAGCACAACTACCCATTACTCAGCTCCCGGGTCTATAGACCCTGCTATATTATCACCTCACCCCCACCTGCCCTTTGTTGCAATTTTACCCCAGCACCCACCTTTAACTCAAGATGGCTTGAGGGAGTGCAACCCCTATAATAATTTACTACTCCCCCCTTTGCCTCTGCCTGCCCCTAGCTCACACCATGGAGGTGTGAGAATCCATCCCCACTGGTGACCGAAGTGGAGCCCACCCTGGCGTAGAAACCTACTTACCTCTCACCACTAGTCGCGCTCTAAGGAGCTGAAGATAATGCGCCGCAGCGGCAAACGTCACAGTGCCCAAGGCTTGCTAAAGTTTGTCAAGAAGCCCAGCTCCTCTGCTAGCATGCCACCACCTTCGCCAACACGCAGCCTTCCTAAGGATGACTCGGATATCGAAGACCCTGCAGCCATTCTTGCAGAAGTGCGGAGTGTCAAACAAACCATCACAGAGGAAGTGAATAAAGCTATGGCGGACCTCCGTAAGGAAATCACAGATATCGGCACCCGAGTGGATTCCTTAGAACAGTCCCAGGACAGCTTATTCAGCACGCAGGACACTGTAGGGCAAGAGCTAGCCCAGCTCCGTAGTGACATTCTCCTAGCAGATAAACAAGAGGATGCAGAGAATCGAAATTGGCGCAACAACCTCTGAATCTGCAATATTCCTGAGTCCTACGAAGGCCCTCAATTAGACAACTTCCTCCTCCGTCTTTTCCGGCATCTCGCCCCCTCTATCCCGGACGACATGCTTATAATGGACCGGGCACATTGGGCACTCCGCCCCCGCTCCCAAGATACCAACCCCCCTCGGGATGTCATCCTCCGGCTTCACTTCTCTAAGGCTAAGGAACAGGTGTCCGTGGCTGCCCGAGCCCAAGCTTCCATTATGTTTGAAGGGGTGAACCTACAAATCTACCAGGATCTTGCCCCCTCGACCCTCATCAAGCGACGGGACATGAAGGAGTTCACTCAAGCCCTGAGAAGCAGCAACATCAAGTACAGATGGGGCTTCCCATTCTCTCTCCAAGTCCACTCCACTCCACTCCGAATTCTATCAGCCAAAACACCTGAGGAGGCTAAAGCCATGCTATCTCAGCTCAACGTCCCGATCCCGCAATCGAGCTCTACTACCACCTCAGATCGTCCCCGACCTCCGGCTGCCTCGCCACTACCTCCTGGCACCCCCTGGAACAAAGTGCCTTCTACACGCCCCTCCTTTGCGACAGCTGGATCAGCGCCCACCTGAACACAGGGACTTACTGCACTTTTACCCACGTCTTCACCGATCGAGTCCACGTTATGATGTGCTTGGGAGGGCCTCCACATGCCTCCTCTCTTTCCAGCGAACATCAGTTCCTCCTCTACCTGACCCTGCTCACGGAGGAGATGGTGGACACAGCCTTCCCGTGAACCTTTATTCACCTTAGTTTTTCTGGAACTGCCCTCTTTCCACCCTACCCCGGACAGTTGCCGCCTTCTTCTAGACATGTCTCCGGGTCAGCCTACAGGTTCCTATATATGGTTTCTTTGTAGGTTATCTATATCTAGCTGAAGGTTCTGTTAAGTTATAAATGCAATTGTTTTCTCAGTGGCTAAGGCTGGCGAGGATCGCTGTGAGAGCCTTCTCGCCGTGCTTTCCGTCCCTTCTATAGTTGTTTACGGGCTTTACTGTTTACATGTTTTAAGGTTTTATTGTTCTTTTATTAACCCTAGCGCCCCAAGCCATTGGGTTTCTCCTAGTCGTTATTTGTTTATGTTTATATATCGGGTGGGATTACCCCCCCCCTACTCCACCGGTCACCACCCCTTATCCCCCTTCCACTCACTTTACACAGGCCTTCAGAAGGCCACCTTAGTGGGCTATCACCCACAACCTTTGGGCCCATCTGGCCCCTCCGGACCCTGGAAGTCCTTTCAGTTGACTTCCCCACTGTCCCCACTTGGAATGGTCCGACCACCAGGACAGATCGCATCAGCGACCCCTCTCCTGGCCCTTACCCCTGCCCTAGGCATACCCATTAGCCAAAACAGCCCCCACCCCCCCACTGCGACCAGCTACTCTTTCGCACCAGACATGCGCCCTGTCACTCAATACCCACTATTACACCTCAACACTACCATGACCATTAAAATAGTCTCCCCTAATGTTAAGGGCCTGAATTGCCCTCAAAAACACCCCTCTCTGTTCCATACACTGAAACGCCTGAATGGGGATGTGGCTTTCCTCCAAGAGACCCACTTTGTATGCACCCGTCACCCGGAGCTCCGTTCCAAACTCTATCCTCTGTCCTTCCACGCCTGCGACGCAGCGCATAAATCTAGGGTGTTGCAATTCTTTTTTCTAGGCGAGTCCAGTTCGTTCCCTCCCAAACCTATGCAGACCCAGATGGCAGGTTCCTGATCTTAATAGGTGAATTAGACAATGTTACCTACACCTTTGCTAACATCTACGCGCCAAACCAAAACCAATCCGCGTTC
This sequence comes from Limnodynastes dumerilii, assembly GCA_011038615.1. Taxonomy (NCBI): domain Eukaryota; kingdom Metazoa; phylum Chordata; class Amphibia; order Anura; family Limnodynastidae; genus Limnodynastes; species Limnodynastes dumerilii. The sequence continues at coordinate 2,996 of WWET01003233.1, read as the reverse complement.
TTTAGGTCTTTCACCACATTCCTCTCCCTCAACCGGAGGGGTAGTGTGGTGGTGGCGGGCGATTTTAATGCGGTCCCTGACTGCCACCTGGACAGGTCTGCCCCCCCCCCTCTAGCCCCTTCGTGCGCCTAAAGCCCATCGTACCTCTAAAGCTTTCCAACACTTCCTTTCTCAACACCTACTATTTGACACCTGGCACTTAGCAAATCCCACAGGATGTGATTACACTTATTACTCCACAGTCCACAGGGTATATACTAGAAGTGACCTAATCCTCACCAGCATAGAGCCATTCCAACATTTATCAAATGCTAGCATCCTCCCACGCACCTGGTCTGACCATGGCCCGGTCACGGTCGAAATTAATACCCCGAACTCCCCTATTCGCCCATTCTCCTGGCATCTTAATGAAAGACTATTACTGAACCCTCAACTAAAAGCTGAGCTCCGCCAAGAGATAGAGTCTTACTTCTCCACTAATTCCCCTAACTCTCCCCCTATGCTGGTTTGGGATGCCCACAAAGCTGTGCTCCGCCGCGTTTTAATTAAGCATGCGTCCCACGTCAAAAAAGCTAAGGCGCAAAAAATAAAGGACCTGTCGGCCCAACTGACGGTCCTGGATAGACTACACAAAACCACAGGGTTGGAGGAAGATCTTAAAACAATGCTGGCTGTGCGAGGGGAATTAAATATGCTCCTATCCCAACAATCCGAAAACTCCCTTAAATGGTTGCAACAAACCTATTATGAGAAGGGCGGCAAAGCGGTTAGGTTGTTGGCGACCCGTCTACGGAATAAACAGGCCCGGAGTAATGTACTTTCTTTAAAGAGCGGCGGCTCCATCATTAGAGATCCCCAAGCTATAATGGCACAATTCCTGGCCTTTTACTCCAAACTCTATAATAGATCCCTTTATGACCAGTCCTCAGTCCCATCCCCAGAAGCCATCACTAATTTTTTAACATCATGCGACCTCCCGAAACTGCGCCCTGCTGCTTTTTCTTCACTCAGCGCAGCAATTTCGCTGGATGAGGTCCTCGAGGCCATAAAACAGTCAAAGTCATCCAAAGCTCCCGGTCCAGATGGCTTTTCGACAGCGTATTATAAAGCCTTCGCCGCCGTCTTGGCGCCTGACCTGACGTCCCTCTTTAATGACCTCCTGAAGGGGAGTCCTCTCTCCAATGAAGCCTTGGCGGCTAGGGTCATTGTCATCCCAAAGAAAGGGAAGGACCCCTCTAATTGTGCACATTACCGCCCAATCTCCCTCCTGAATGTTGACATCAAGGTATATGCTAATATTCTGGCTAACAGGCTGAATAGGGTGCTTCCCTCCTTGATACATGCAGACCAAGTCGGCTTCATTCCTGGTAGACAGGCTAGGGACAATACCCAGCGGATCATCAGCCTCCTCCATTCAGTTACCACACGGCGGTCTCCGACGCTATTATTGTCCCTCGACGCAGAGAAGACGTTCGATCGCATTAGCTGGCCCTTCATGCTCGCTACTTTGCGTCACTTCGGTTTTGATGGGGACTTCCTCACAGGGATCCAATCTCTGTATACGTCACCTTCGGCAAGAGTATCGGTAAACGGGATTCTTTCTGACCCGATGGACAGGGGCTGTCCCCTGTCCCCTCTGATCTTTGCTCTGGTGATCGAGCCGTTGGCGGCGAGGATCAGGGGATCCCCAGATGTGGGGGGGGGGTCCGGGTGGGGGACGAGGACTATAAGATTTCATTATTCACGGACGATGTCCTCCTGTCCCTGTCCTCACTTCGCACCTCCCTACCCTCGCTGCACGCTATTCTCTCCGCATATGGCTCCTTGTCAGGATACAAGGTGAACGTCACCAAAACGGAAGCGCTCCCTGTCCATATCCCACTCCCCGAGGTCACCCTCCTACAAAACCAATATTCTTTCAGTTGGCAGCGGGATAGAATTAGATACTTAGGAGTTTACATAACGCGTTCCTATCACACTCTATATAGTCAAAACTTTCCCCCCCTCCTAAAGGCTATTAAAGCCGACCTGTCCAGGTGGCAACCTCTCTTCATCTCCTGGCTGGGCTGCATTGTGGCCATCAAAATGAACATCATGCCCCGTCTACTATATTTTTTCCAGACACTGCCGATCTCGGTCCCTCGCAGCACTCTCTCACTTATACACAAATGGCTAGTCCAGTTTGTATGAAACAATAAGCCCCCGAGGACTAGCTTTACTAACCTGAGAAAACCCACTGAGAATGGGGGCCGAGGCTTCCCAGACGTGCGGCTCTACTACTTGGTATCCCACCTGAGCCAAGCCATAGCTTGGTTCGCTACAAACCCTAGGCCTAGATGGATAGCACTGGAAGCAGCGGCGTGCGAGTACCCCTCTCTGGCCACAGCACTGAGCCTCCCCCCATCTAAGCGGCCCCCCACAATCTCATCTCACCCAATAGTGCGCTTCACATGTTCTATCTGAAGCTACTGTAGGACCTTCTTTAACATCACCTCTCTCCCCTCCCCTATCACCTCCCTATGGGGCAACCCAGACTTTCCCCCGGGATGCCCCTCCGTGTCCCTGCCTGATTGGCGAGCGAATAGCCAAGGTTTCTATGTCCACCCTGATTCAAGAGAACATATTCAAAATCTACAGCAGGTGGTATCTGGTCCCCACAAGATTGCACCGCATATATGGCACGGCCTCTCCGCTGTGTTGGAGAGTGTGTGGTGAGGTGGGCTCATTTTTACACATCTGGTGGAATTGCCCTATAGTGCCCTATATCTATGGTGGCAACCCTCATCTCCCAGGTACTTAACATACCAATCTCTAAATGCCCTTGGGCCTTCCTCCTGAGTGCCCCCATAGAGGGTTTGGATAGGGATGCAGATAGGCTGGTTACACAGATCCTAAACGCCTCCAGATGCCTTATAGCCAACCACTGGAAGAATACCTCCCCTCCCTCCTCCTCACATCTACGAAATAAAATTTGGTATTTGGTCACGATGGAGAAA
>WWET01003232.1:119482-151962 GCA_011038615.1 Limnodynastes dumerilii | reverse complement strand
CACACACACACAGTGCACTCCATATACATATACACACACACACACACACACACAGTGCACTCCATATACATATACACACACACACACACACACACAGTGCACTCCATATACATATACACACACACACACACACACACAGTGCACTCCATATACATATACACACACACACACACACACACAGTGCACTCCATATACATATACACACACACACACACACACACAGTGCTCTCCATATACATATACACACACAATGTGACACAAAATACTTGAATTATATACATAAATTAAACTACAAACCTATTTTACACTGGATTTTGATGGACTCATTTCCTTCTCCTGTATCTGGTCTGCAATCCTGGGACAGCGCAATTCCCCTGCATTATGCAATACAGAAGAGAAGCACAGACCATGACTGACACTGACACACACACTCCCACAACTACACATAACTGTCACACACACAAATACACATAACTATCTATCTTAAAGATACATTCATATTCTCTTGATTCTCCTATCCCTGTATCCATTCTCTATCCCAGCACCCTCTCTCTGCATTGCCTCTTATCTCCCCCATCCCCATCTGTCTAGCTCTCTAATTGTCAATGATTGACATTTCTGATCTGCCTATGAACAGCATAGTATAGCTGCTCATAGGTGGATCATAGACGTCAATCAGTGACAATCCTGCTATTGCACGCCACAACCCCTGAAGTATGGTGCCGGCTGCCGCTACTATTTCCAAATTAATAAAAGAATCAGCAACAGTGCAGGCCCGTGATGGGCATTCCCCCTCCTCTGGCAGCGCTGCATATACATACACACACTGCACTCCAGATAAATACACATAATGCATCCCATATACATACACACACACACACACACACACACACACAGACAGAGTACTCCAAATACACACTTATACACACACACAAACACACAGTACACTCCATACACACACACACTGTACTCCAAACACACACACACACAAACACAGTACACTCCATATACACACAAAAGGCTGCCCTCTAGTGACCGAATGGTCATTAGGAACAGCGCGGAAGAAGAGGAAGGATCCTGTCGCCGGGGCAAGTCCAGAAGAGGCAGAGGAGCTGAAGAGAATACTGGAGCTGCATCTTCTATCAACCGGAGAAGATTCTACAAGCAACTGGAGAAGATTCCCTGCCAAGAAGTTAGAAACTCCAAGCAAAACAGTGAGCGTGAAAATGTTTTGTTTAATTTCTAAAACACACACTACATTAATACAAATTTATTATAAAACACGGTGGCCACTGGAGATAAGTTCACACCTTAGGGGGCATTATTAGGCAATGTAAATGTTTATTTTACATACACATGTATATTAATGTATTATTGTATGTTCTGTATACAACTCAGTTTTAAAGAACAAATACCGCACTCAAAAGTATAAAGAAAATCCCCCTACCGTTGTAAGAGTTGTAAGCTCGCTTTCTGAGCGAAACGCGCGTTGGCGTTGTGCACGAGGGGATCCTGTAGCTAGTGTGCACCTTTCATTTTGCTGCTTCTAGCGCTACAATTCTTTTAGCTTAAAATCGCTCCTATGCCTAGACTGTTAAGTGCTGTTGTATTTGGCACTCAGTACCATCGTTTATAATTGCTAATTTATCGTGCCCTTTTGATTGGCACTTTTTATTAGTCATAATAATGCTATTCCACTGCACTGGCATATATTGTGCTGTTGCTGGCAATTATATTAGGAGGTTACTACTTAATTATCATAGTGGGTGATTTTCCACTTTTGAGGACCTATCATCCAGCACAGTAATTTAACTTCATTTTGGCATTATATGAATATATATATCATATTTGCCCGGAATTTAGATATCTCTTTATGATATGTGCCCTGCCATTACCCTATTGAATCTAATTATTAATACTTACTACATCACTAACCTAATCACTAACAGCGTTGTATCTAACAGTTAGGCTCACTCTGAATATAGATTTTGAATCTTATTATAGCAATTATTGGCACCTACCTCAGGATTCCCCCTTGGTTTTAATCACTTATTGTCTTGTTATTTCACTAATAAATTTTTCGTTTTTATATTTCGCTGGCATCGGCTGCCTATGTGTTTACAATAAACCCCTCTATTAGTTGTAACACACATTTAGAATAATTAACAGTGGTTTAAGATTTATTTAAGTTTTAATTTATATCCAATAAAGTTTGATATTTTACAAATATATTGCCATTGTTCAAAAGGGAGCTAGAGTGCACCACATATTCCCTGTCTTTTTCCTTTTTTTGATACATAAGATCTACAAGTCCAAGAGAAAATTTTTTGCATAAGAGATCATCCACTCTCCAATATACCTTCCTATATACCTCTTATATATCTGATCTATCAACAGATATATCAACAGCTCCCTATAAGTTGCAGCACTCTTCCTTCTTTTTTTTAAACTGAACTTACTATGGGTCTGCCCATCCCTGACTTCACTGCTCAACCTTCATATCCATTAATTTGGATATGAAGAAACAATACTCCCACCCCACCTCCTCATCTCCCATTCAGTGGATGAGCAAAACTATTGCTGGTCTGTGCAAGTGTATAATGGCTCCCTTTCTGCACAGGCTCTGAACATGTGACTGTATAGCATATGTGCAGAACAGTCGCCTGGTCACATAATGCGATCACCTTGCACACATGTCACCATATGTTCAGAACAGTCATGCCCTATGTGCATGTGTAAAGCTACCACCAATCTGCACAAGCACTCTGCAGTCACCCAATCTGTTCCAGGTAGGTGGGGCCGGAATAAAGTTTATGGGGGGCCCCTGGGCAACTTACTTGGGGGGTCCCTGTGCATATTATTTAATATATGTAAAAACTTTAAAAATATGTAATAAAAGAAAGAGATAAATATACATAATAACATACCACCACCAGCATTATACACAAGTGTTAAAAGCTACAGTATGATCATAGTTGCCAAATCTCCCTGAATATCAGGGAGACTCCCTGAAGATTGGATGATCTCCCTGACTCCCTGAAGTGTTTGATAATCTCCCTGATTCTAATTTCATCCATTGAGGTCTATGGAGGTCTATGGAGATGACCAATTTCATGGAGGCCAACATGTAATAAAATAATCTTGTTAATCAGCTGCAGCGTCACTTTTAGCTTTTCTATAAATATACTAATGAAAGTATTCACTGACAATTTAATAATCAATAAATACTGACATTTTTATTGTAAAATAGTTTTCCTGGCAGTGCTAGATACACCTATGGGTGGAGCTATTCACAGGACACACCTCTTTGGTGCTACAGGACACACCCCTTTGGTGCAGCGCCTTGATAGTGCTCTTACAATCTCCCTGATGTTCATTTGCAAAAGTAGGCAACCATGAGTATGATGCACTAAAAAGAATCTGAGACAACAAGGTCTCACTTTATTGAACCCTTTGCTGGAGTCCAGAAGAATATTTTTTTGTATTAGATTTTATATATATATATTAACTGAAAAGCTAAAAAGGGAGAAAGGAGAAGCACTGCTCTGATGCACTAAAACAGAGAATTTTATTAGAAATAAATAACAGTCAAATATGAATTCAAACAATCAATATATAGATAATAACAGTATACATAATAGACTAATACAGAAAAGGAGCCTTTACTAAGTATCCTTTACAACTGAAACCTGAATTCTGCATTTTATTGTGTTTTAGACAAGCTCACTTTCCTATTACAAAGGTTACTTGGCAAAGGCTCTTTTACTGTATCAGTGAATCATTTTGACTGTTATTAAAAATGTATTGGTGTTTTTAATACATTTTTGTGTTATTTATTAATATTAAAAATGTGGGGGGTTTTAGGGTCTCAAAGTGTAGCGCTTTCTTTTTTCCTTGTGCAAGTCTCCTATAAACGATAAAAAAAAACCTGTAATTTTGCAGCATATTTTTTTTAATAAAAAAAAAATGTTTTTCACTATTAATTGTAAGGTCTCTGTCACTGTTACACCTAATGGGCCTGATCCAGAACTACGCATTTCCACAAATTTACGTGTGGAGGACAGGTAAATTCGCAGATTTGAACGCACTGCGCATGCGCACCACAGAAAATACGCACATTCACGTAGCATATTTTAGAACGTATGGGTGATTCACGTATGACACACGTAAATACTTACGTGTGGGCGTGACAAATTTACGTTAGTGAACAATACGTGGGTTTTACGTGAAGTAGGCGGGGGTGGTATTTAAAGTGTACAGTATGGGCGTCCTAAGCTGCGTACGTTCGCGTAGTCAGTACGTCCGTTAGCGGACGTATGCTGTTACGTTAGGAAAAGTTAAGGTAGGGTTTGGGTCGCGTAATTTGACAAAATACGTCCGTGCAAGGGGTGTGCCGAGGGGAGTGTAGCGAACTTACATGTATGAAAATACGCTCCGCGAATAAACGTACGGCACACGTAGTTCTGGATCTACCCCAATATGCCTAATATACTCATCTTATTTTCTCTTGTTTTCTATTTTGTTTCTCATATTCACTCCTCACACACATTGACACATCAGTATTGATAGCTGCATAGTTTACATACCTCCCAACATTTTGGAGTCGGAAAATAGGAGAAATAAGCCCCATCTCCGCTCTTCACCTCCATCTTGTCCAAGCCCGCCTCTGTCTACCTAAACCCCTCCTCCATCCCACCCCCATGATCATGCCGCATGGGGAAAAATCAAATAATAATTTAAAAACTGCCTCCATTGTAGCCCACTTATCGGAACAAACTGGAAGGCAGTCGGGTCAGCAGGACAGTCATCCAAAATCAGTACTGGAAAGTATGTTGCAGGTATGACTTTACTGCTACACTATGTAGCACAGGCAGCCAGCTCTATACTATGCAGGGGAGTGTGCAGCAGGAAGGAAGTCACACGTTGACATTCATGATCTACTATAGGCCATGGCCATGGATCATGGCTGTCAGTCAATGACAACCTTCCCTGCATAGTATAGAGCCGGCTGCAGCTGCTATACAAAGTTTCTAAGGCAGCCAGTGTTTCTAGTGCTGCAAGTTGCAACAGGCATTTCTACTTTGTGGGGGCCCCCTTGTGTGTGGGGGGGGCCCAAGGAAACCACCCCGACCATGGTGATTCCTTTACCCACAGGTAGGGTCTATACCCCCCATCACATCTTCTGGTGTGCTTGTATACAACTTTTTTAACTTGAGCAAGAAATCTGTGAAAGAGATGGTGACCAGACATAATTACCATAGGAGATATTTTATTTACTTCTTCTATGAGTGAATTCACTTCTTGATCATGATTGAATGTTGGCCACTTATGTCACATTAGATAGATAACATAAAGAAATATTGCTATTAAACTATTGCTGTTTGTGTGCAGTCTACTAGAACACACCATGCATATCAATGAACCTTCCCAACTAAAACAGCAGCTAAGAGAATGTCAGCTAGATAATATTACATGACAATCCCCAAATAGTGATTCCAGTTTACTTAGCACTAATTAGGAGCAAAAGGTAAAGTACTAAATGGAATTAGAAAGTCATAAAAAAATATATAATTAAAATGTATACAAGATTATTTCCTTTGTGCAAAACATATTCAAACACGTTTTACAAATATAGCCTGATTTAAATATAAGATAAGTAAACACATTCTTTTAATCCCTCGATAAATTACGCATTTTGTGTGCTGTAATTGAGTTTGTATTCATTATAAACATAGAACTAGGTGTTGGTTTTTCCTTGTTAACGAATAAGGAAAATCTCCCAGGTCATTAAGAATGTGCTCAATAGCTAAGCTTAATATTTTGTTTAAGCAAAAGAAATATTCTAAATGTTTGATCCCAGTAGATTAGGCAACACACAGCGTCTGATTTGTTTTTGGCTTTTTTTTTTTACTTTGAAATTCTGATCAAAACATGCATTTACATTATTTTATGGGGTTTTTGTGTAAAATTATTTAAGACAGACAACTGACAAATTGGTATTTCAGTGATGATACAATGTTGCTAATTGCTATACTTAAAGAACGGCAAAAAAATATACAATTAATTTTAAGCTAAAACATGTTTACTGAGTTTGAAAAAGATGCAGGGCCAGATTCACAGATAGGAATGACCTAAGTGGGTGCGGATACTCATGTACCTAAGTTTCTTGTCCCTGTCCCGTTTTTATTGCCATAGGGCTACCTTGATTGCCTGTGCAAATTTCCCTTCTTAAGAAGGAAAATACACACAGAGATCCTCTCCGGCTCATTTAAATACCTCCCCCCACGTACTCTTTTTAAAAAAAGCCACGAGGCTGCGCTCACCTCTTCTTTATTTCTAAACTATGTGCAGTCTTTAAAGACCACACATAGTTAAACTGTGTTTCTAAGTACTACATACAATACATAGTCATTATGACTACGCATGTGTAGTGATTCGTTTCTTAAAAATCTAAATCTGGTGGCAGGGTGTAAGGGCTTAAACACACCCTTACTGTAGAATTGAGATAGAACCTCCTCCCACCTTGCATATGTGACAGATGTGGTTTGCAGAAATCATGGTAATTGAATGTAGACTGCCGGCAATTGCTGGTGGCCTGTATTGTGGAAAGCAGCAGTGATGTGACTGCTACAGTCACAATGGGCCTGATCTAGACCTACGCTCGTGTGCGGGTATACGGCGGTCCTATGCGTAAAAAAAGCCATTTGTACTTACTGCGCATGCGTGGGGCAGATGAGAAGCTCATGTTATGGTCTGAAAATCTTTGCATATGGGCCTTAATCATAACCGCTTCGTATTACCGATCATGGGGGCATGCCTGCCATACGAAAGCCGTAACCACGCACCGAGGGAAGGGTGAGGTATTTAAATTATACAGTATGGGCGTGCTAATCGTCGTTAATACACATTGAACGTACGCACGGCCGTGGGTACGAACACAAAAGTTAGGGTAGGGTAGGTAAGTGTTTAAACCCTACCCTTAACCTTTTCCTAACTCTCCATTTCCCACAGCCTAATCCTAACCTTCCCCTTCTTCAGCCCTAACCCCAACCCTCCATATCCTGCAGCCTAACCTTCACTGTCCATGCCCCGCAGCCTAACCCTAACTGGAGATGCCCCGCAGCTTAGCCCTAACCCTCCATGCCCTGCAGCCTAACCTTCACTGTCCATGCCCCACAGCCTAACCCTAACTGGAGAAGCCCTGCAGCTTAGCCCTAACCCTCCATGCCCTGCAGCCTAACCTTCACTGTACATGCCCCACAGTCTAACCCTAACCTTCCCCTTATGCTCTAGCCCTAACCTTATACCGCAACGGAAGCAGCCTGTAGCAATTGGGAACAGGGAAAGAAATTCCCATTTTCAATAGCAATATTCTATGTTTAGTTCTTTTTTTTAGCAATGATACAGCGCCATTCAGATGGCTCCTGTATTATGTTTGATATAGGGCCGTCTGGACCGACAACCACTCCATCGTTGCAAAGAGTAGAAAACACCCACATAACGTAAGCCTGGATCCAGTGCAAAGAGATTTATAGGTAAAGGAGGAGCCTATAGATCGCCATATCATAGCATAAGCCAGGAAGGGAGATGGCTGACCAGAGAACCGCACGGCACAGATCTATATGGGGCAAGACAACAGCTCAGGAGAAAACTGAGGAATGGCTCTGTGGACAGTCACCAAATACCGTAGTCATTCCTGACATCTGAACACCCCATGTGACACATCCTGAGCTGTGTGTAACAACTTTAAAAAGGAGAAACTCTACAAACCTATTAAGCTGCAGAAGAGGTGAATTTAAGCTGTGCCAGCAGAATCCAAGCATTAGAGGTGACACTTTCCAGATGAACTCTCAATTATTGTTTGAAAATAGCACAGACCTGTATTCTTTTATCATGCAAATAATAATTGCTTTATTTCCTCCGCTCTTATTGCAACATGATTTCTAAAGGGGCAGATTTTCCCCATTTCATTTGTTGTTGTTGCTTCAGACTTTGGTTCTTTATTTGCCACAAATCTATGCAGTCATAGAAAATGAATTATTATAACAGAGGGTGAAACGTTACATCATAATAAACACTTATGCAAACATTCTGTATACCAGATAATAGAAAAGTACATCATTTCATGTCACTGCCTGGTAAAAGCTAGAAAGTAAGAACTTTCTGCTGGGTAACCTATGGCTTTAATTTTGTGCACAATCATTTTAAATTGGTGGGATAGTTGAGGGAGGAAGATGAGTGAGCATCTTATTTCCATGAATCTAATGTATGTCAAGCAGTATATTATTTTAGAATGGATGTCTGAGAAGTCCAACTTCACATATTCGGCAAAGTTATTACAATGACACATCACAGTGATGATGCATTGTGTCTGGCTCCATCCATCTTCTTTTCCTTCTTTGCTTGTAATGTAATACTCTGGACATAACTAGATGTGACTTGACTTACTAAGCTGTGGCTTTACAATAGGAGAAGTCACAGTCAATGCAGTTCTGCTGGTAGGCAGTAATATATGTTCTTCAGATGATAAAACAACAGGGTTGTGAGTGAGAAAATGAAATGTTGCTAAGAATAGGAAACCTGTTTAGTAGAACTACAGGCCTAAATGCAATATATAACAATCATGTCAGAGAAGAAATCTGAACTGAAGATAATGTTCCTGATTCACACCTAAGAATCTGCAGCTCCTTAGGTGCGTATTGTTAAGAAATTTGGTACTGCGGATGTGTAGTCATGGTGACTACGCAATCTACGTAGCATATAGGCATGTACATTGGCTATGTCCTGTCTTTAAAGACCAGGGGCCTCATTCACTAAGCACGATTTGGGCTAAATGGCCTTAAATCGTGTGATTTTTAGCTTAAAAATCGCCAAAGTGTACTCACTAAGCTAAAAATCACATGATTTTCCGTTTTTTTTAATCGTGGGTTCCGAAATTCGCGGTCCCGACTTTTTTGAATTACAAACATAGGAAGTTTGTAATTCACTAAAGACGAATTCACCTTGTTCGCGTTATTTAAATGATGAATTCTGTTCTTTTCTTCAGGCTTCAAAAATCTTCTTGGCTGGAGATGCCGAAGAAACCTTCTTTTCTTAAACCTGGCGTCTTCAATATAACTTCCCGGCAGTAGGGGGCACTGATTAACTTCAGAAGGTGACGTCAGGAACAGTAGAGCTGTACAGTTCATCATTTAAAGAACATTAGAAGGCTCCCAAGATGCGGACAGCTAATGGTGAGTAAAAAAAAAATGAAGTCACAGTCAATGCAGTTCTGCTGGTAGGCAGTAATATATGTTCTTCAGATGATAAAACAACAGGGTTGTGAGTGAGAAAATGAAATGTTGCTAAGAATAGGAAACCTGTTTAGTAGAACTACAGGCCTAAATGCAATATATAACAATCATGTCAGAGAAGAAATCTGAACTGAAGATAATGTTCCTGATTCACACCTAAGAATCTGCAGCTCCTTAGGTGCGTATTGTTAAGAAATTTGGTACTGCGGATGTGTAGTCATGGTGACTCCGCAATCTACGTAGCATATAGGTACGTACATTGGCTATGTTCTGTCTTTAAAGACCAAACGTACATTTTTAAGTAAGAGGAGATGAACCAGTGCAGCCTCCATAAAAATTTAGGAAAGTGGGCAGGGTAATTAATTTTAATGAGGCTGCCAGGGCGCCCTTTGGAATATCTGTGTGTATTTTTCTCTACTTAAGAGGGAAAATCTGCACAGGAACTTAAAGTTGCCTATGGCACTCTGAAGTGCCTTTAGGCACCTAAAAAGGGGACGGGACATGGGAGTGCACTGTAAAGGTAGGTCCAGGTTTTTGGGACGTACTAAAATGGGAATCCGGTCCAATATATCTAAGGATGTGTTCTTTTGGGCCTTATTATATTGAACAAAAGGGTTCATGCACATGCCAGAATCCTCTTTAGTGGTACCATTAGCTTCCATTTACATAAGTGTACTGGATGTTCACCAGAGTGGATAGCTGTTTTTATTGCCATAGGGCTACCTTGATTGCTTGTGCATATTTCAATTCTTAAGAAGGAAAATACACACAGAGATCCTCTCCGGCTCATTGAAATACCTCCCCCAATGTACTCCTTTTAAAAAAAATCCACGAGGCTGCGCTCACCTCTTCTTTATTTCTAAACTATGTGCGGTCTTTAAAGACCACACATAGTTAAACTGTGTTTCTAAGTACTACATACAATACATAGTCATTATGACTACGCATGTGTAGTGATTAGTTTCTTAAAAATCTAAATCTGGCGGCAGGGTGTAAGGGCTTAAACACACCCTTACTGTAGAATTGAGATAGATCCTCCTCCCACCTTGCATATGTGACAGATGTGGTTTGCCGAAATGATGGTATTTGAATGTAGACTGCCGGCAATTGCTGGTGGCCTGTATTGTGGAAAGCAGCAGTGATGTGACTGCTACAGTCACAAAAGGGTCTGATCCAGACCTACGCTTGTGTGCAGGTATACGGCAGTCGTATGCGTAAAAATGGCCATTTGTGCTTACTGCGCATGCGTGGGGCTCTTTAGTGGTACCATTAGCTTCCCTTTACACAAGTGTACTGGATGTTCACCAGAGTGGATAGGTTTATGAAGCAGCAGACATCTGCACAGCTTAGTAGTAAGTATTGTGTAAAATGGTATAGACCGACCAGTGCACCTTGTTAAATATTACAGTATTCATGGACCAGATTCAGACTTACTATAAATTTGGTAAGAGCTACAGGCACCAGCTACACATGACCAGGTTGCCCTTGTACAAACTCTGTTGCCGAAGCAGAACTTGTGGGTAGGTGTGTAGATAGATAAGGGCTGTACCATTTTATGTGGGGACAGTCTGGAAATCTTATGGTAGGATCTTACACTTGTGGCCTCCCCTCTCCTCACGAGAGTAAGGATTGATGTTGGTGCTGTGTTGGAGCTGCGAGTGCAGCAACAGTGGAGATCGGGATCCAGTCCTGTGATATTGACAGTGTTATGGGCACTAGTTTCTGTTAGGTAAAGGGGTGTGAGCACATACAGTATAGTGGATCCAGACTACCACATTTTCTCCAACTTCCTTGCATTTCAATTGACTTCTGTACACTTTTTGTGCGCTGTGCTCATCCAGACTTATCAACAATGGTCTGGATCCAGAGATTAAAAATAGACCAAACTGTGTTCCTTTTTAAGAGGGGGGGAGTAAATTAATTTTATTCTTTGTATGCATAGTGAATACTTTGTTTTTGCCTATTGTACTAGATATTGGTCCACTTTACTTTTAAACTGTAATAAAGACTTGTGCTAGAAAACATCACTTCTCAACTCTAATACTGTTTGCAACTGATAAAAAATTTCTACCCCTGTTATTCATACTTTTTTATTCAAAATGTGCCTTTCTCTCCTAATTAATTTACAATGTAGGCGTTCTTGATGTGAACTAATCCAGACTTCAGGACTTTTCCAGGATTTTCTACACACTTAGGGCCGGATTTACTAAGCTTTCAAAAGTGGAGATGTTGCCCATAGCAACCAATCAGATTCTAACTGATATTCTCTCGTATGTAATAGGAGAGTGGGAGCTAGAATCTGATTGGTTGCTACAGGCAACATCTCCACTTTTCCAAACCCGCAACTTAGTAAATCTGGCCCTTAAGTTGGAAAGTGTAAGGTTGGACCTGGCTGGATCATGCAAGTGGGAGTGGTTATAATATGAACGTCCCGATGTCTGTATATTGCATCTCAGCACTTGCGGATCTATCCAAATCTTTTACTCAGGTATTTCATCAAAATCACAAACCAAGATCCTGCTTGTCCTGTAAGGTGTGCACTATGATCTGCATCACTACATGGAGGGCCATGGGGCAACATTACAAAACAAGGGCATTGTATATCATGCACCTTGTATCACTGAGTCAGATCCAGAACTACACCTGCGGGCATATTTACGCCAGCCGTAAGTGTAACTTCGGCTGAAAGTACGTTCTGCGCATGCGCCCAGCAGATGTTTCCTGTCGTAACTCATGGCGGCCGTAATTGAAAATAGGTCGCCTATAACATTTGCGTAATTACGGCCAAATGGGCGTGCCTATATTACAATAGCCGTAATATACTCTAGTTACGGAATGTAGGCAGGGGAGGCATGGGCTGGGTTACGTAGTTACGACCATCGCGTAGTTACGCCCTGCCATTGGTGCGCTTGCAAAAGTTAAGGTAAGGTTCAGCTGAAAAAGTTAAGGTAAGTTTCAGCAGGCGGAAGGCAGTGAAATTACGGCCGATCGAGGGGAGTGTCCGGGGGAGTGCATTATATTTACGATGCACGTAAATACGAACAGCGCTCGTTCGTAGTTCTGGATCTGACCTATTGACACTAAAATAAGTGTAACATTTGTACATTACACTAAAAGCAATATTTATTAATGGCGAATTAAAACAATTGCATAAAATATCCTCAAAAGGAGATTACCCAAAATGAATGTATAGTTAGTATTCATTTTAAACAGTGTTACATCCTGATGCTTAGAGATTTGATAGTACTGAATGTGTAAATACACAACATTCCATTAGGTAATCAAGATAATCAGTTCAGCAAGATATAAGTTTAGGCAACTATTTAATATAATACAGACATAACTTCCCTTCTAAAGACATTCATAACTGGATTGCTTTAAGAATCATGGCCATTTGCAGTATTACAGACCAGAAGCTGACAAATGTGTGATAAGCTTGTGCAGCTTTTACCTGAACATATATTGGGGTAGATCCAGAACTACGTCCGTCTTCCATAGACGGACGTAATTCAATAAACAATAGCTACTGCGCATGCGTAGTAGCTATTGTACGTAATCTGCGTATCGTTTCAATACGTAGATTGCGTATATGCGGACGGACGTAGTTCTGGATCTGGCCCATTGTCATTTTACTAGAGACATTCTAGAACTAGGAAACTGCTTTTACTGAAATAGTGTTTGATAGCCTTGCAGCATAAGAAAGTCTGTGTCATGGATTGCATTTGGTATTATTGCATTTCAGTTACTAAACACATGGAGCTAGAAACGGTACCTACAATTCACAAATGTACAAAGGCAGTAATTATTTTATAGGCTCCGGAAGGGGCCACAGTCCCATCCATCCGTTTTTGTTATTTACAGCTTTGTGCTAAACTGTGACTGAGGAGGGGTAGCACAAGTTGAACCTTCAACCATCCCAAGTTCTGTTGGCGCCCTTACTATTACTGTACAATACATGTCATTGTCAAATGCCTAAAGACGGTAACTAGTGTGAATAAGGGTACTAATGCTGTACATGCATTTACCAACTACATGGAGCAAGGGCTGGCACAGGGTCCGTTATTCGTAATTTGCTTAAAACTAGAAGCAAAGTTTCTGGAAAAGAGTTGCATTAAGGCGTCCAAGCCACTTAAAGTTTAAGTATTAGTCAGATAGATAGTATAGAATTTTGAAGTGGAAGTTTTCAAATAGAAGAGGGTGTCAGATGTTACAAACTTCGGCACCGAAACACTTCTTCCAATCCCCAATTCTGCACTCATAGAATCCAAACCCTGCCTATCCACCCTCACACCTCTGCCTGCTACTGATTCCTGCCTGCTCAGATAATATTTGTCCCCACACAGTGTCAGACTGGGGCATGATGGACCCACCAGTGGAATAAAGTCATGGGATCCACCAAATGGTAGATTTGCTTGTTAACATTTTGGTACCAGAAACCACAGGACATAATACAGCACAAGGAGCACACAGCATTAGGCATGTAGTTTTAATATTTTATAAATGTATGTGATATTGGTGTGGGCTGTTTATTAATGTATGTGGAGTTGGTGTGGGTGTTTTATTAATGTATGTGTTGTATGTTATTTTTAATTAGTAAAGGTGTTGGAAGGATTATTAAACAAAAACATTATAGTATAACAGATTTATAATTAACAAATGTAATCAATATCATGTAAATAATAGTTTGTATTCATCCTCCTCCTCCATCTCCATCTCCATGCCAGTATAGCAGTATAGAAGTTGCAGCTGTGCACAGGGACACTGTGCCTGGCCCTCTGCTGCTAATAAGGGTACTGGGTTGTGTCAGTTTAGCTATATTAAAGCAGGGCAGTCATGCCATATTTCAGCCGTTGATAAGCCAACCCTGAACTCTTGTTAGGGTGCCAATGGAGTCTCCACATCCTTGCAGAGGCTAATTTTTGTACAGAAAGCAGTTTCGGGCGGCGGCATTCCATTGTATACATAAGTCATCTGTTTATTAGTTCTGGATACAGCCCATCCTTAATAATACACTGTTGCGAGTCCCTGCTGCGAATCCTCTCATTGCGAAAAAGGGAAAGCCAAAAGTTGGTTTTTGGCTGTCCCTATTTCGAATGAGAGCCACCGCAGAAAATACGCACATTCACATAGCGTATTTTCAAACGTATGGAGATTTCACGTATTGCTATACTCAACCATTAATTTTCAGAAGCGCCGCCGCCAGGGGCTTAGGATTAGGCTGTGGGGGGAGGGACTTAGGGTTAGGCTGCAGGGGGACTTAGAGTTAGGCTGCGGGGGGGGACTTAGGGTTAGGCTGTGGGGAGGATACTTAGGGTTAAGGAGTTGGGTTCCTTACCGTTTAGAACACTCTGTTTGGTGCTCCAGGGATCAATTGCTATGCCTCTTCGATATCCCCGCCAATTCAAAATTGGGCCTTCTGCAATGGGGACCCACACTCATAACACACAATGTGGCTTAAAATAGGTGTTTTTTTTAAAGGTGGACATTTAGGAGCTAAGTTAGGGTTGATCGGTTACAGACCTTATTTTGATCTTGTATGAATGCTTGATAATGAACATTTAACTAACGATTGAGATGTTTAGATTAGGGTATAAATTTAGTTAGGATATGGTATACTGAATAAACAGTATTGTGGCTTATGGTTTCAATTAACTTAAAGAAGTAGTTTTTTTTTATAAATGTAAAACATACATTTATTTCTAAATAAGTAAAGAAAATATATATATAAAAAAAAAACTAATTGAAACTGTTATTTTTTGCTGAAATCCATAATTCATTTTATACAGAAAAATATTTTTAATTGGCTGCCAGTATGCATTTAACACTGTTTAGCTTTAGCTGTGTAAGAACAGATTCTAGTTTTTGGCAGACTGGAATGTATTATATTTTGTAGCATATTGAAAAGCTAAACCCACAAAGAACTAAATTGAGTATTTGTAACCATTTGATCGCAGAAAAGAAGATATTATTAGTGAGCAAATGACACTCTGGTCAGAGAGAACAAAAGGGAGAGTATTTAAAGATAATGGGCCTGATTCAGAGCTCTGGCCGCAATGCAATTGAGGCCGGAGTTCTGCGAAAAGTGCTACTGCGCATGCGCAGTAATTTTGGAACATAATCTACGTTAGGAAAGGGTTGGGGTTAAAATTTTTATGTACCTTTTAGAGCACTGTGTTTGGTGCTCCGGAAATCAATTGCTTTGCCTCCTCGAGTTCAGTTCGGAACTGGCAGTTAAAACCGCGTGTACGCAATCTATGTTGCAAGAAGTAACGTAGATTACGTTCCAAAATTACTGCGCATGCGCAGTAGCACTTTTCGCAGAACTCCGGCCTCAATTGCATTGTGGCCAGAGCTCTGAATCCGGCCCAATGTATGGCATGTTATAAGATGTTGGACTGTAAACCAATGATACAGAAAATACATAGAAAGTGATGACAGATAAGAGCCCATCTAGTCTGCACAGTTGTTTATTTAAAACTATACTGACCCTAGAACCTATTTACCCTCAATTTAGTTTGAGATTTAGGATATCCTTATATTTATCCCTAGCATGTTATAATTGTTCTACTGTGTTAGCCTCAACCACCTTAGATGGAAGCCTGTCCTTGTGTTCTATTACACCTCTTGAAAAATGCCACCCTCTTCTAGCTGGTCTCAACCCTTGATATATTTGAAAGCTGCTTTCATATGCCCCCTCTCCCTTCTCTGCTCCATGTCATACATGTTTAGTTCCTCCAGCCTTTCTTGGTATGTTTTTGACATAGGCCATGGACCATTTTAGTTGCTATACTTTCCAAAGTCTCTAATGTATTTATGTATTTATGTATTTCTGGAGATATGGCCTCCAGAACTGAACACAGTATTTTAGGTGAGGTCGTACCAACAATCAATAAAGGGGCATCACTACTTCCCTCTTTATGCTACTAATACCTCTCCCTATGCTACAAGCATCTGACTTGCCTTTCTCATTGCTTTATTACATTGGTTGGCAACATTTAAGTCACATGAAATAATGACTCCTAGATCCCTTTCCTCCTCAGTAGTTTCTAATGTAATGCCATTAAGGAAATATTGAGCCTTTGGGTTTTTGTGCCCCAAGTGCATGATTTTGCATTTTTTGGCATTAAACTGCAGTTGCCACATTCTTGACCATTCCTCCAGTTTGCCTAGATCATCCCTCATTTTCTGTACCCCTCCTGGCATGTCTACCCCGATACATATTTTTGTGTCGCCTACAAAAAGGCATATTTTCCCCTCGATATTGCAATTTCACCTATAAAGATATTACAAACAAATATAAAAACTCAGATACCTTGGTTTGAATACGCTTATACACGGAAAGGGATTCTGCCTAATTCCCCCAAGAAACAATGAAATATAAACAAAAATTCTGTGTAGCGTTAGAAATAGAACACACAGCTTAATATAATAGAAAATATTTATAAAAAATTCAATTTACTTGATCAATGATAAAATGTTGCCATCCTCATCATACTAAGGACCGAAGAGGCGTTCAAGGCACTGGTAGCAGACCACCAGGATCACCGGAGGGTCACCCGAGCGGGCTGCAGGTCGGCCGAAGACTCGACGTCCAGATAGCAATAGGTTGTGCTTTATTCAGGTGCTGTTTGTCTCCCTTGAAGCAGATTCTGCATGTGTGGTATCTTATAGCGGGTTATCTCTGTAAGGCAAGTAAGTTCCACAAGTTCAGCAGCTGAATTGAATGGATAGATATGAGAGGCGGAGACCTTGACGCGTTTCACGGCTAATGGGTGGCCGTTTCATCAGAAGGTTGTGAGGGGAGTAAAGGGAGGCTGCCTTAAATAGGCAGACCTAACAATCTCTATTCCAGGTGTTTGGCAACCATTTGATTTAAACTAAGTTAATACGAAAAAAAAAATTAAAAATACATATTAAATCTAAAATAAGCTGTGTGTTCAAACATAAGGACCAGAAATAGGAGGCATACATATATAGTATCAAATTTATAAGATAATAATTAAGCCAATATGGAACTATAGCTTGTTCCTTTGTTAAGGAGAATTTCTTAAAGGGGCATATTTATATTCTATAATGAGATCTATAGATAGAAATATATTAGCCCTTTTAAAAGGGCAAATAAATGAATGTGCCTCTAGTAGTAAGTTTTATTTTTTAATATTTATTTGAGCCTCATTTACCAAAGGAATTCCTTATTGGCATTAATTTTACTAAAATCATAAGAGTATTTCAATTTCATCCATAATTGGAATAGGATTCAAATTTGTCCAAAATTCAAATATAGAAAAAAGAAAAGAAGGACAAATGGCGCTAATGATTAGCAGCTGTATGAAGTGGTGTGTCACCACTTCCAATGTATAGTGCAAAACAAAACTAGAAAGTACAGAGCTTAAAAATAAATAAAAATAAAAATAAAAAATATAAACAAGTATAAATTAAATAAATTAAAATAAATTACATGGGTTTTTAGGATTGATAACAGAAATGAAAATCTGTATTCAAACATATTTCAATAACTAATAGTTCAAGTTAAGGCATATAAAATTTCTTCGTGCAGGTGACAAAGAGACATAACATTCATTTAGAAAAGAGCAAGCATATTTGTTTAACAAGTAAGATGGTTTTTAGCAGGTAAAATGGTTTTTAGCACGTTTCAAATATAAACCATTACCGATCACACCAATTTATAACAGAAAAAATATATTAGAAATATGGATGAGCAAGCAAGCAGAAGTGGAAATTTATGCACATAGCTATTCCCCAAAGTCCAAATCTATTACCTCATTAAGGCCTCCTGGATACAGAGTGTTAAAAGTGTGTATCCAGAAGGCCTCCCGTTTACACAAAAGTTTAAACTGGTCACCGCCACGTTTAGTGGCGGAGACAGATTCCAAGCCTGTGATCCAGCAGTTGACCCCCCCATGATGTTTTAGAAAATGTATTGCAACATGGTGTTTTTGATTTTTATTTAGGATGTTTCTAGGATGCTCCAGAAAACGGTTCTTGAGCATTCTTGTTGTGCGGCCCACATATTGTAGGCCGCAGGGACAAGTGAGCATATAGATTACATATATACTAGTACAGTTTAAAAAACTTTTAATTGGAAATTATTTTTTGTAGAATAAGATTGGAAAGAATTAGTCCTATGGGAAATGTAGGAGCATGTCAAGCATCAGGTTCTGGTTTTGCCAGCACCTCTCTAAGCTTTTTTAGTATCCTAGGATGTATCCCATCTGGTCCCATTGATTTGTCTACTTTCAGCAGAAAGTTCTTTTAATACCTGCTCCTCAGTGAAAGTAGTAGTAATTGTCTCTGTTGTATTAATAGCTTTCTCATTTAAAAGTGGTCCCTTCCCCTCTTTCTTTTATGAATATTAAACAGAAATACTTAAAGAAGATATGCCATAGCCCTTTCACCCTCAACAAGACTCCAATTCTCTGTTTTGAGCCTTACTATACCTTTTTTAGTTTTTCGACATTCATTTATATACCTAAAAAAGCTTTTGTCCCCTTTTTGTACCAAGTTGGTCAGTTTTTCCTCAGTTTGGGCTGGATCCAGACCTTGTTAAGTGCATGAACTTAGTTACACCTGGGCTAATCCATGTTGATTTCAGGGGAGCCATATTTCATCTGCTGCAAACAGTATTAGAGTTGAGAGGTGATATTTCCTATCCCAAGTCTAAATAATAGTGTGATAGTAAAGCTGGTCAGTATCTGTGTGCAGTAAGTAATTCAAAGATATATCTCTGCATGCAAAGAATACAATTAACTTGACTCCCCCTGCAATCAACATGGTTTAGCCCAGGTGTAACTAAGTTCATGCACTTAACAAGGTCTGAAACCAGCCCTTTGTGCCTTTGCTTCCCTTATAGCCTTTTTACCATCCTTCTGCAATGCAAAATACTCCTCCCTGTCATCATGATTTTGAGTTTACTTATAATTCCAAAAGACCATCTTTTTGCTTTCACTATAGTTGCTACCTCTTTTGTAAGCCACATCAGCTTTCTTTTTGTGGGGTTTTTCCTAATCCTTCTTATACAAAGGCTCATTGCTGTTAATAATGCATTTTTGAAATTTCCTCATTGCTCCTGTACTCCATTTATGTGCCTCCACTCTGCCAAATCACTTACACATTTCCCCATTTCCACAAAATCTGCAGTCCTAAAGTCTAGCACCCTCCTCTTTGTGTTGTATGTGTCTCTCTCAGTCATTATACTAAAGCACTTACCCACAGTTACTTCTGAGATTCTGTCACCATTTGTAAGTACCAAATCTAAAGTGACCTCTTTGCGAGTGAGCTCTCTCACCAGTTGCTTGAGGGAAGCTGCCTGTAATGAATTTAAAATGTCCCCACTTCTAGTGGAGCTTGCTGAAGACTCACCAAAGTTTACATCAAGCAACCTAAAATCTCCCATGATATTACCTCCCCTTTTAATGCTATTGTAGCATTGTTCATTTGATCATCTTGTCCTGGTAACTTGTATATCACTCCAGTACATACAATAACCCCCTGGGTTTCTATGGTTACCCAAAGTGTCTCAGATTTTTTTTTTAGATTTTGGTAAAGAGAATAAACTATAATAAATGTATGTGTCAAAGTAGTTGAGGTGGAAGAGGATGAAAGAAAAAAAATAGTACTTGTTTCATTTTGTGCAAGAAGAGGGGAGACCCAAAAATAAATCTGAAACAGCCAAATGGAGAAATGAGGAGGTGTTTGGAAATGGTAATTCTGGCATTGAACAGGAAGATAAGGTCTGCACTGACCACAGTGGCAGCAGAGGTCCAATGCTGGGGGTTAGGTACTAATTCCTGGTGCAACAAGAAATCCAGACAGTAGAAATCCCAACACCAATTTCCTCAACACCAAAATACAGACAAATAAATAATACCGACACTGTAACAATACCTATACGTAAAATCCAAACACAAAATCCTGACTAGGTAATAATTCTATAACTAAAAAAAGACTAGGAAATAATACTAGTTATAGCTCAAATCACTCTAACTCTCACATCACTCTAACTCTCACATCACTCTAACTCTCACCACATCACTCTAACTCTCACATCACTCTAACTCTCACATCACTCTAACTCTCACATCACTCTAAAAAGCATGAGGGATTGCGCTGCACTAATTCACACACAGCTCCTATTTTCTGGCATGTCTGGGGGTACAATTCACAGTGAGTGAATTGGTGCAACATCATTCTAAGGTCTAGCAAATTTAGCCTATTTAAAATGTAATTTATTATTTTTACCTCTCTTTTCTTTCCCCTATGACATTTTCTACCTTTTACATTGTCCCAAGTTTGTGATTGGCAACATAGCACTAGGAGCCAGATTACAGTAGCAGTGATGTATGACTTCCTATTCTGCTCCTGATGTTGTGGTTAGATACATTGAAAAACATAAATACAAAAAAGTCTGAGTACATAACATTTGCATTATCAATCACCATGTCTATGCAAATGTGAGTGGTCTAAGTGAGCAAACCCAATAAAGTTGATGCTATTGACGATGACCCCCAGCCATACAAGCATGACATGGACAAAATTTCTACTTTTTTACATGAGACATATCTGTGATTTGTATATCCACTTACATAGCTATGGAACTCATGTGATTAAAGGCCACTTGTGTTTAAAAATGTGTCCAAACCATCAAACACAGAACAGCTTCCAATATTGACTTTTAAGGCTCTTCCCACGCTGTGTTTATAGTTGTATTACAGAAGAATATAACAAAAGATTGGGGGATCTACACACAATTCTTTGTTTTCCATTCTAAAAGATTTATTTAGTACTTTCCTAGTGGTCAACAAAGTCTTTGGTAGCTCATATTGCAAGAAGATGAGTATCATTCAGGTTCTCTGGCAACATTATGTGAAAAGAAGAAGGACCATTGACATTTTTTATTAAAAAGGCTTGAGGAATGAAAGAGCTGCGTTACATCATGGACTTGTAGTAATTTGCCCCTGGTGCCAATTCATTATCTTGAATTTCCCCTAGGGGCAACTGTTGGACTTTCTCATTATTGATTAATTATCATCCTTGGTTGTCACATGTGTATTCCAGTTCTTGTTCTTTATTCTTTTGTATACTGGTTACCCTCTGTGTTCTGTATGTAATTATGCTTATTTGTATTTTTGCACTTGGGGTTTCTTTGTGCTCTAACATCCAGTGTTTTCTGTTAGTTTGTATTTGGGTCTACTTGTATTTTTAGTTTCCCTTTTGGCCCCAGCAGCTAGTGTTTTTGTCTACTCTTGCTTTGTGTTTTTGTGCTCCCCATGATTCCTGTTTATATCTGTATTCCATAGTGTTTATAGCCTGTAGGTTATCTAGTCTTGTTCCCTGCTTTGTCTTTGTTATTTTTATTGTTGCTCTAAGTTCACAATTCACCTATTTCCTGTATTAGCTTGTGTGCACTAATAAACACTGATGGTTTGTTCACTCTTGTCTGGATATTAGTGCTGCATCTGGGACTGCCCTCCAGGGAGTGTGACCTGCTAGGTTCCTGCTGCACAAGCCCATCCCCACCATCAGGTGCTTTAGGGAAGACCAGGCCCCAGTTAGACTCCACAACCTGAGAACAGTCTCATAACAAGTTGAATGTTTTGAACGACACACCTGCCGGACCATCGACCCAGTTGGATCCTGTCCCTCCCATCTCATCTCCAGATACTGTAACTCTCTCCCCTTGCCCATTTTACCCCACTATTACCACCTACACCCACCTATTTCATAATCAAATGAACCATTAGTTGGACATTCTCCCATAAGCTGGAGCGCACTTACAGATCCCTACCTCTCTTCTAAGCTGAATGCATTGATTAAATATAAAGCCCTGAAGTAGCTTGTTAATATTATTGAATTACATGATAGTAAAATCAACAATTCTGCCCAAAAACAAGAAATAGCTGAAAACACATATTCAAATGGAAACATTGCAAGAGAGCTTACTTTGCTCAGCTTAGTTTAACTAACCCTTCTTAATAACAGTAAACATTAGTGAAATCACATGCCTTCATGACACACAGAAGTATTACAATGTGTTCATGAGTGATGTAAATCCCACACCACTTTTACATCCACTCTATATCTATGTTTAGGGCCACTGCAAGTAATACATGGGATCCCTGTCATTATAAAGCAAAATCTCTAAGGGTTTTTTTTTTTAAACCGATTATGTGAATTATTTCTAGCGAAAACACAAACAGCTTTTTCCCCTTGTGGGGGAAACCAAGGTGAAGTTGGATGTGTGCACAATAATATATGAGACACTAATGTGATCTGTTTATTAGAGATCACAAAAGAAGCAAATAGATTTTTATATTTGGTGTCTTTCGATTAATGGCGCCAATGTTCTGTTCGGCGCTTAAGCTCTCTCTCCAGGTGGAAACTCTGCCATGTTTCATTCTGAAGTGGAATATTGATCTTTCAATCCCGTATTTCAAGTTTTGATTAACGTAGTCGGTTGCCAGAGAAGCAGATTTCTGTTGGTTTTCTGATAATTCTCTTTCATGATTCACTTGCAGCAATTAATCTTCCATTTTATTGTCCAGTGATGCTGGAGAAAAATGGTTTTATTTAAGTGTGTGATTAACAGTTAAGGCACTTGTTCCCTAAACCAGCATTGTATTCACCTTGATCTTGTCCTCTTTATACAAGTATATTTCAAAGAAGGTATTGCTATTAAATGACCATGAAATGCAAAGCATAGTGGAACAGATAGAACAATTTATAAACATAAGGATACTCTCTTTCCATTTCTAAAGTAAAGGGTCCTATTCGTGCTGCATTAAAACATTTAAAGTAATAGTAATTATTCCATGCAGTTTTATTTAAAATATATTTGTAGGTGATAAATAAGGTGGTACAGAAACTGAGTTATTCAATAGTTAAGGGCATTATAAGACAGTTGTGTCCCTATCTAGTAATGATTTCAGCTCTTGGTAGCCTTGCAATGAGATCAGGTCAGAGCCGGATTAACACTTCATGGGGCCCTAGGCAAGATGCCTTAGGCAAGTGGCACCCAGCTCTGAGGATGGGGACATCTTGCACCCTCTCTCCTATTTCTCTGGCACAGATAATGAGCAGAAACTGTTAAACTGTTACCTGGGCAAAAGGATCCTCAGGGACGGCAGGGTGTCAAATTGACAGCAAAGAGATAAGAGCAGGAAACGTAAAGCAGTGGATGAAGGAGGGGGGTAAATCATTAAGGGTATATCATGCATTACCGACAGCATATCTGATGGAAGCAGGGGGTCTATTATCCAGTGCGGACGCTGCTGTCTGAGCTTCTCCTGCAGACCAATGACCTCACTTATCTCCTATATTCTTCCCACAGTGCTTCTGTTGCTGCTTTATTGCACTCAGTTACTGTTATCCGGGCCATGGGCTCTTCTCTAAGAAACGCAGCAGGACTGGCTTAAATTGAGTCCAGGGGGGCGGGGAAAGGCACTGGCTTGATGTCATTACGTCACGCAGTGCATTGCTGGGAACCCTTTTAACGGTGCCCACAGCCAGTAATAGCTATATTACTGTCTTGGGCCCGCTAACGGAGCATTTTAATAATACAACTTTAATGCAGCCATAGATTCCAGGCCCCCTGGTGCCCGCGGCGCGCCTAGGATGCCTAACGGGTAATCCGGCCCTGGATCAGGTGTACAGTTTACTCTGCTTTCCTAGTCAGACTTACCATGCTACCCAGGGGCATCACAACTTTTTATTTTTTTTGGGGGGGCAAGAATTTAGCCCTCCCATTGGGACCCCCATCTCAACTTGGTGCACCCAGGGCCACCATCAGGGGGGGGACAGCCAAGACTTTTGTCCCAGGCCCGGACCTGATGGGGGCCCACCTAAACTTACCTAGCTCTGTAGCATGTTTTCTTACATTTGATGTGTCTTCCTCTACGGCGCTCTCTGGGGTCTATTTATATACAGCTTTGTTTCACTGTCCAGGCTCACATATTTTTGCAGCGAGTCTGGCAGCTTCGTTCACAGTATCTACAAATACTCACCCCTCTTGTGAGGTGCCGCGATGATCTGTCAGGACTGTGATGCATGAATGAAGTACTGCACATGCGCAGTGACTCTCATTAAGCACTTTGAAAATTTCAAGTCCCAACATGGGAAGCACTGTGCATGCGCAGTTTATTCATGCCGGGACTTGTACACCTGGAGTCCGATAGGTCGCCTGGACAGGTGACTATTTACCGTACTTATTTTTTTCTATTTTTTTTTTTTTAGTTTTTCTTACTTATAAATATATATATACAATGCAATGAAGGTGTGCTCAATTGTCCGAGAAAATGTCCAAAGTACATTCAATGTTTACAGTCTAAATTTTTTCACACTAGACCAACTGTTTACACAGGTGACCGCAGCTTTCCTTTTAAATGGATCAGTCCAATACTGGTCCTGGAAGAATGCACTAGAAATAGAAGAAAAGGATGCGCTTGATAGTGCGATTAAACATTTATTAACCAGATCCAGATAAAAGAGAAATCACAAGGGCTTTTGCCCTAGCAGCGTACCGCAATAAAAGCTAAAGCAGACAAGGTTTTTACCGCTCCGGTGGGTGGTAAACACACGTGCGGCGTCCCGGCATCCTCAACGTGGGGATCACCTATGTGTCCTGGAGCAGGCCAAAGCAATTGCAAACAGAGATGCGTCAGTCCCTACGCGTTTTGTCTTAACGAGACTTCATCAGGGGGTGTGGGTATATATATTACCCCTCTCTTTGTGACATATAAAATTACCACAGTCCAGTCAGTGGGGTATAAAAAGGGCCAGGGGAATTATAGTGCATGTTCTTGCTGGGTGGAAAGCATATGCCCAATGGGGACTGTTACACTACAGTGGGACAATTGTAATTGTAACTTTTCATACACAAAAAGCACTGAACCTAAGTTCCTAGCTCAACACAACCATATCAGACAGTAAATAGCTCTTACCTCTTGCTCTATGCATGGCCTTTACATTCTATGACATACAAATGTTGTAAATATACTGTTAAATGCCATTCAAGTGAACTGAAAGATGGTGTTTTGCAGATCATTTCTGCTAATTCATTGCATAGAAAATGTTACAGCAACTTTGATTAACTCCATTAATTGCAGAACTCCAAAAAAAATCATTACTTTGTTCACCTTCATCTGTTTGTCTCCCTTTTCCTCTTCCCGTAATGGCACTTTTATACTGAAGTACACTTGAACTCCTGAAATATAAACTGCTTGTTATCTTTACTGTCAGTCTCTACATTGGTTGTCTGTATTTTACAGACTAAACTACAAAATAATTTTGTTAACTTATAAAGCCATCAGCAACATGACACTCATATATATATCCTTACTTACCTTACAATATCCCAGCTTACTTATCAGTTACAGGACAGGTCGTGGACTGCACCCATTCTCTGGGATAACCTTCCCACCAGATGCAGAAGAGCACAGAATAAAATGTTCTATTTAAATGCACTTCTTACATGTACCTCTTAAACGTACCGCCCGCCCTCCCCGGCTAATCTAAATCCCTCCCCCCTTCCACTTATATCTAAAACTTCCCTAAGGTGACATTAACACACCTGGTTCTTCCTAAACTACTCCTAACTGGTACATGACCTACTACGCATGTGTAGACTGTACATTAGTAGCCCGTGTGCAGCTCATTTACAATAAGATTCTTGCCTCTCTACCCACGCATGCGGGACTCGTTCTGTGCCAATGCATCCATCAGTCCTAGGTCTGACATGTGTATGACACATGTGTAGTAGGTCATTTCGTGAGATTCTGCACTTAAAAAGCCAGAGCTTCTTAAGTGTGAATCAGGTCCGTAATTCTTTAATGTGTATAATTAGGTACGTGAAGACTTTATATTCTGGGAATCGGTCGTGCGTTTAGGTGCTTAAAATTGCTTATGATTCAAAGATATGTAACTAAACGCACTGATTAGGCTTTGGAAAAGGTATTTTTAATCCTAAAAATAGCACATTCTCTCATTAATGTATGTAAATAAAAGTAACCATTCAAAATACAATTTGAAATAAGAATAATCATGACTTTACAAATACAAATAAACGCATACTGCATAAAGTTAGGATTACAATGATCCATTACATATAGAGACTTTCATAAAATAATTAAAAATAAGCAAAAAATTAAAATAAAAACAACCAATACAGTTAAATAGAAGTAAATGTAGTGGTGTTTTTTGACAAAATTTAAAATGACATTTTTTTTTATAAAAAACCTTCACAAACTATAACCAAATAATGGCACCTTTAGAAGGTCAAAATCTTACACAAAATGTAAAATCAGCATTGGATTAAATAAACAAGCTTTTATTTGTTTCATTTAAAAACACGCATCCATTGATTAAAAACACGCAGCAGGTGTGGCCTGAATTAAGAAAGAACATGCATGGCCTCACAGCAAACAATACTGTTCTTCAACCTACAAGTGGTCAAGGGCTACCTTAACATTTCTCGTGCGTATGTTAGTTTCCGCAAGGCACTCCTACTTGTGAATCAGTCCTGACTCTGTTGGAACGCCCATACTGTACATTAGTAGCCCATGTGCAGCTCATTTGCAATAAGAGTCTTGCCCGTCTAGACTCGCATGCGGGACTTGTTATGTGCCAATGCATGCATCAATCTAAGTCTGACATCAGTGTATGTGAATCAGTCGGCCAGGGTTTCTTTGCATATATTTAGTTTCTGAGCATGCGCAGTTGAACACCACAGGAAAATATGCATGGAAAATCAACACTTACTTAAGGTAAACCATTTGACCACATTGGATTCCCCATGCAGATAACTGGGAGACAGTGAGGTTTGGAGAAGCTTAGCCAAGTGTAGGAGAATTCATCCCAGGAACTATTTCCTATTACACTTAGCAGGGTTTACCAGTCCCAAATGTTCCTACTTCATCAACATCGGCAGCTTCAGGTTTTTTCTTATGTGCACAATTTCTAACACATTGGGGCAGAAGAGAAAAAGTCTGTTAATATTTTTGGAGTAAAAGGGGATGCAGTTGCCGGTTCATCTGGCCCTATATTGTAAATAATCTGGAGACAGAAAATTTATATTGGTAACAGGAACCTATTTCTCCATTCCCAATAGCAACAGGATGCGGCGGTTGCAGTGGGAATATTGGCATTATGCTGTGACATGTATAAGATTAGGGTTAGGGTTTAACGGTAAACTTAGTGTTAGGTTGTGGGGCATGGAGGATTATGTTAGGCTGCAGTACATGAAGGGTTAGTTTTAGGCTGCGGGGCATGGGCGGTTATGGTTAAGCTACGAGGCACGAAAGTTAAGGTAAGGGTTGAAGAAGGGGAAGGTTAGGGTTAGGCTGTGGGAAATAGAGGGTTAGGGTTAGGAAAGAGTTAAGGTTAAAGCTAGCTAAAAACACTTACCTTTTAGTACAGTGCTTTGTCTAGACCTACCAGAGCCCAGGGCGGAAAAAACATTCTGCCATCCCCTCTCCCTCTCAAAAAATTTATGCATCTAGCCTTTTATTTAAAACCCCTTGTATGTGCCCAGCCATCCACTTCTGCCAATTGTTGTGTGTCCAGTCTCCATTTGTGCCCCTTATATGTGTGCAGCTTCCATTCGTGCCCCTTATATGTGTCCAGCCTCCTTTGTGCCCCTTATAAGTGTTCAGTCTCCTTTTGTGCCCCTTATATATTAATAACTTTTTTTTTTTTATTAAAAACCTTTTCTAAACTCACTTACCTTTACCTTCTTCCTCTTGCTCCTTCCTCTGTGGTGCAGTGCTTAAATGACGTTAATGCGTCATTCAATTAAACAGTACTGGATATACAGTGCTCTGACGGGACCAAATCTATTTCCATGAATAACGTTTAGTTTAGTTTTATTTGGGAATCTGACCACTCCCCAAATATGGCCGCTGCAGGCTATTCAAATGCAGGTATTGTCTTAACAGAGACCTCCTGATAGCAAATGGATAGGGACTCACCTACAGGAGGTGCCTTGACGCAGGCGAGCTGAGCTTAACCCAATATAGCTATATTGTGAACTAAACCTCCTTTTTATTTATGTGCAGACACATAGTGTTATTTAATGTATGTTTGGAGCGCCGGACCTCTCTTGTTCCTTGTATTTACATTGTGGTCACTTTGGTCCTTGGCTGCACCCCTATATTTATATATACACTTGCACATATTTAATTTGTTGGATAGAAGCGCGGCCATTTATCCATTTTCTATATGTGTACACAGGAGGTCTCTAGACACTACCTGCATTTGAATAGCCATTTAAACATGGCCGCTGCAGGCTATTCAAATGCAGGTAGTGTCTTAACAGAGACCTTCTGTGTACACATATTGCAAATGGATAGGGACTCACCTACAGGAGGTGCCTTGACGCTGGGCAGGTGAGCTTAACCTAATATAGCTATATTGTGAACTAAACCTCCTTTTTATTTATGTGCTGACACATAGTGTTATTTAATGTATGTTTGGAGCGCCGGACCTCTTTTGTTCCTTCCAGTTATAAAACAAGACTGGATATTAATAAACAGACAAACATGAAATGAAGCACTACTCACAAGCTTGCAATTTATAGAGCAGGATAGCTTCCATTTTACCAGCTTTCATTCTACAAATACATGTAAATATAAGTATAATGCATGAATATCTATATAAAACCCACATAGCTGTTTGTTTAATTTTTGACTGCCAGATGCTATTTTTGCTGCACATAAAATTTCCATGCTGCCATCTGGATCCTAAAAACCCTTTTGAGCTCCATTAGTAGAATGGTGATATAGGAAACTGTGTTATTATTACTTGTAAAACCAATATAAAGATTTCATACACATGGCACACTAATGTAATTTACATCTTACCTCTTTATGATTCTTTCCTGATCCTTGGTATGTTATTAAATATAGTTTCCAATATTCTGTAAACCCGTCTGCGGATTATAATGTTCATATTGAGATCATAAGCCACTTTTATGAATGTAAACTGTTACAATAACTTTGTAGAGGGATTAGTAATCAAAAAATAATTCAGGAAACTTAATTCGATTTCACAGAAAAGAATGCAGTGAACGGAACCTCCTAGTACATATATCTGTCCACAACAAATTCTTTATCACAGATAATACTATAGGTTCTTTATTCAATTATTCTGTTGTTACTCCTTTCTAATAAACCGGAAGTATTGATTTGTAGCTATACAAAACAATTTATATTCATTTATACCATAACATTTTCTAAACATAAACAAATAATATGAAGGTTAGGGAGTATACAGTGAGCTGCTGTGTTTTAGTTAAACACAGCATACAATATAATTCAAAGTTATATAAAAATTATACAGTATTGCTTATATTAAATTAGACCAATATGTTCTAGAATTTGACTTTGCTGACATTTTTACAATTTTTGCTTGATTTGCTTAAGTTATCGAAAAACAATATCAAACTTTCACAAAAAGGGGAAATCCCACAAAGATTGTTCTTGTCTTGGTACAATCCTAACAGGATGAACCTGGGTAATGGAGAAATAACCATGATAGTTAGGCAGCATGTGGTTACAATGCGATGGCCCCAGTGATTGGATCATTATGTCAGTCGCTGAGGTTATCAAATATTCTGTGACGACTTAACAAATGGCAGTTAAGAAATACAATCAAAAGATTGGCAGTTATTGATATATCTCTCTCTAGATTAGCATGTGTTCAAAGGAGTCAAATTGCAAAAAAGCCGTTTGTGTGTGCCAACTGGAAGCAAACCCTACTAATGAATTTTAAGCTCTTTTGTTCTGCTCAACCACAGGCGAACTCTTGGGCCTAAAGCTGGCCATACACTGGGAAAAATACCAGTCCCAGCAAGAGGTAGCCCAATACGCAAGACAATTTCCCACCATGGAAAGGTCCTCTTATCGTGCCATACGCCTCTCCTGCTGGAACAGATAATCCTAGCAAAAGAGGGAGACACTAGAGGAAGAAAGAGCCTTTCAGTTAGCTGATTGGCTCTGCTTAACAAAATACTTGACGATAGCAACTGATAAATTAAACATGTCAAAAGAACAAATAATTGTACCAGTGCATTTCTGGTATGTTTAGGGGTGTGAGTCCCTGCTGAGAACGGCCCTATTGTGAAAGGACCTTTCTATCCCAGTCTGTTCTGATCTGGCTGGGAAATCGATTGCTAATGCCTCGAAGAGGCAAATCAATTGATTCCCGGAGCACCAAACACGGTGCTCCAAAAGGCAAGTAAAAAAATCTAGGGCCAGTTTTACAACTCCGTAATTTTTTACATACGTGCCTAATATTGCGATTTTAGCTACTACGCATGCATAGTAACTATTTTACACTATCTAGGTAGTATGTCGTTACGTAGATTGCAAACATGAGGTTTTTAAAGACCACATGTACGCAATCTACGTAACAAAATGCTACATAGATACCGTAAAATTGTTACTACACATGCGTAGTAGCTAGAATCGCAAAATTAGGCACGTATGTAAAAAATTACAGTGCTGTGAATCCGGCCCCTAACCCCTAATATTTCCCTAATCCTTACACTAATCCTCCCTTCCCATGACTCTAACCCTAATCCTCCCTTCCCCGCAGCCTGACCATAACCCTCCCTTCCCCGCAGATTGACCCTAAGACTCCCCTCCCCATAGCCTAACCGTAAGACTCCCTTCCCCATAGCCTGATCCTAACCCTCCCATCCCCATGGCCTAACCCTCCTTTCCCTGCAGCCTGATCCTAACCCTAACCCTCCCCTTCCATGGCCCTAACCCTAACCCTCTATTCCAGTGCAGTGTGTCTGGCGACCAGTGGATCCAAAAATAAATGGGTGAGTATGCCGATGGCTGTCTGGAAATTTCGGCTGTCTCTATTTCTAAAAGACAGCCCTTGTGCTGGGGACTCCCACCAAATGTTTAGTTGGCATTTGAAAAATGCTGCCTAACTACAGCGATTATTAGCCCAATTATTGAATAATTAGATGATCAGGCCAATAATCGCTCTAGTGTATGGCTAGCTTAAGGGTAGAAAATGTTAGTTCTTTTTTTACTATTTTATTTATATTACCTTTCAAGGGAGAGAGTGGTACGTCTTCAGTCTATTACATTATTAATAACAACTAAGAGGTGCAAATAATGTATGATTAGCACTGATTACCTGGTCATTATTCATTACTTGTCATTGGTGACAAATTGATTTATAAATGAGAGATGTTCTCAAGCAGGAAATTTTCTGTGCTATAAAATGGTAAACATTCACCTAAAATGACAGAAAACCTAGGGTACTGTAAAGGTTGGCTGAAACCATCAAATTGTGCCTAAACAACATTAAAGAAGGCACATGTTCCTTTTCCTGCAAAAAAAAAAAAACTGTCAATCCCATATCCTCTGGGATTAAAAATTTCCAAGACTAGATTTAGTAAATAATCAAACAATTGTGCTAGACAGTAAAGCTTATTTTTACTAGTGCCCTTACTGGGTCTGTCTCAAAATGACTTGTTCACAATGGACCTGATCCAGAACCCCACAGAACCCCTGTCACTCCCATCTCTCGTGCGGATATTGTGTGCCTTATACTGCCATAGGGAAGCCTTTAATCACTCAAGTGGATTCACTCATAAATCCCTAATCCCACCCCTACTGTATCATTTAAATGTTTCCCCTCGCAAACCTAGATGGGTGGAAGGGAAGCACAGCCCCTTTAATTGCAATACCTATTATATGAAGCTAAATTTCATTCGATAGGAGTTACGTGCGTAAAACGCACATAACATCTGAAGCGCACTTCAGTCAAAACACCCCACTAACGCACTATGCATTCATAAGGGAGGTGACATTCATAGGTCTGGATATAGACCAAAAAGTCCAGGAAGTCTTGTTAATATAAACCAACTAACCCTCACTTATTCAGTAACATTTCTTATGCTTAGCTAATATGCATGATTCAAAGACTGAGCAAAATAATATCATAAAAGATATCCCCCAAAAAAAGTATTGAAGCACAAAAAAGTATATACAGATATCTAGAAATATTAAAATGAATATATAGACCTATCACTGTGTCAAATAAAAATGTAAGTAATAGATAGATACAAACCAAGGGACCGTCATGGGAAACAGTTTATAGAAAAAGGCTATAATGAGACCAAACTAGATGTAACTTTGACTGAAATAGCAGGAA
>WWET01003232.1:85440-97229 GCA_011038615.1 Limnodynastes dumerilii | reverse complement strand
AGTCTTCGATGTGGCACAGTGTCAAAAGCCTTGCTAAAATCTAGCTAAGCTATGTCTACAGCTCCCCCTTTATCTAATACTTTACTGATCCAGTCAAAAAATTCAATAAGATTTGTTTGACATGATCTTCCCCCAGTGAATCCATGCTGCTTTGGATCTTGTAAGTTACTGGATTTAAGATACTGTACAATTTGTTCCTTTAACAGTTTTTCCATCAATTTCCCTACTATTGATGTTAGACTCACTGGTCGGTAGTTTGACTCTTCTTCCCTACTTCCACTTTTATGCAGAGGGACTACATTTGCTATTTTCCAGTCCTCTGGAATTACCCCAGTTATTAGTGACTGATTATTCAGTTCAGTTAATGGTATTGCCAGCACCCCTCTAAGCTCTTTTAGTATTCTCGGATGTATCCCATCTGGTCCCATTGATTTATCCACTTTCAATTTTGAAAGTTCCTTTAATACCTGTTCCTCGGTAAAAGTCTATTGCCCCCACGCCTTTCATTTATATACCTAAAAAAGCTTTTGTCCCCTTACCAAGTCAAGTGGGCCAGTTTTTCTTCAGTTTGTGCCTTTGCTGCTCTGATAACCTTTTTAGCCTCCTTCTGCTTTGTAAAATACACCTCCCTGTCATCATTACTGTGAGATTGCTTATAATTCCGAAAGGCCATCTGCTTTCACTCGCCTTTCATTTATATACCTAAAAAAGCTTTTGTCCCCTTTTTGTACCAAGTGGGCCAGTTTTTCTTCAGTTTGTGCCTTTGCTGCTCTGATAACCTTTTTAGCCTCCTTCTGCTTTGTAAAATACACCTCCCTGTCATCATTACTGTGAGATTGCTTATAATTCCGAAAGGCCATCTTTTTTGCTTTCACTGTAGTTGCTACCTCTTTTGTTATATGTGCCAAGAATCCTTTTGTGGCCCCTTATATATGTTTAGCCTCCTTTTGTGTCCCCTTAAATGTGTTCAGTCTCCTTTTGCATCCTTTATATGTGTCCAGCCTCCTTTTCATATCTGATGCATTCAGTGTCTGTGTGAGCCGTCGTCTATGTGACCGCAGCTCACAGCTCTTTAAGTCATCTAGGGGGGTGCGCCGTGCGACGGCCCTGCTACTCTAACCTTAGTGGGTGACTTGTGTATAGTCCTTAGGTTAAAAAGTTCCCTTGAAATTTCTCTTTATGTATTTGTATATAGTAATCATGGACCGTATTTACAGATGCGATTTTGAGTGGTTTTCTGTGTGTATATTTAGGAGCAGATAAACTGCGCATGCATAGTCACTTTTTTTACGCAATTTATGTAGGATTTAGGCGCGGAAGTTTATTAGGCACGGACTTCTGAATTGCACTTACGGACAGACGAACGGAGGGGCGGGGTTGTCTTCTGTACGCGTGAAGTTATGTGAAGTTGGGCGGGGGGAGGCATTTAAATGAGCTTTTGAGGGTGCGGTTAGTCATGTACGCACGTACATAAGTAACGTACGCAAGTAAGTACACACGTTGCGTACTTTAGACACATGCATCTCTGAATCCGGTCCCTCAGAGGGCCACTCAACAACTCCTTTTTTATTTGAAGAAAACTAGGATGTTTACTGTCATGGGTGGTGGCCCTCTTAAATGATGCCTGTAAGTGATGATCATTAAGATGTTGTATGTATTGAGTGGTAACTATGATTGTGTATGTTTTGGGTGGTGGTCACTAGTTTGCTCTATGTATTGGGTGGTGGTCTCTATAATGTTGTATGTTTCAAGTGATGGTCACTAAGATGCTGTATGTTTTGGGTAGTGGTCACTAGGATGCTGTATAGATTAGATTGTGGTCACTAAGTTGCTGTATGCTTCGGATGGGTAACACTTAGGTGGCAGTGTACCTGCATTGCACAGAGGTCATTATAAATCTCTTTATAGATCTCTTTATTAGATTTTATATTTGCTTGTAACTCTTTTACATATCAATTCTTCTGTTGCTTTGCGATACAAAACCATGCCCTCATATAACATATTTTGGTTTGCTTTTATTAAGATTCTTTATTCTGTACTATTTTTTTTTTTACCCTGCCAACCGTTGATCCCGCTATTATGTGGCAACTTGTAGATTTTTCCCCAGGGCCACTTTAAGTTTCCAATCTGCCCCTGCCCTTTATCAATTTTGTCACCCTTCTCTGAACCCTTCCTAGTTCCAAAATTTCTTTTTTATGGAGTGGCATTCAGAACTGAACACCATATTCAAGTTGAGACCTTACCAACGATTAATAAGGTAACACTGTCTTCAATTGCATCTATTTTTATGCATTTTATTGGTCCTTGCAGCTGTTGCTTGACATTAAACGATATTATTGACCACAAGCACTCCCAAATCCTTCTCCATGAAAGATTCCCCTAAATGTATCTCATTTAATTTATAGATTGCATGCTTGTTTTTGATCCCTAAATGCATAATAACCTTTAATTTATCTATGCTAAATACATTGTTTTCTTGGATCCTTGACCTGTCAGTTAATCCTCTTTCATGCATACCCCTCTATAATAAAACTGCTACAAAGCATTGTTACTTGTTCTTTAAAATAGATTTTTAATACAGGTTAATAAAAATAAAATCAAGTATCCACATATTACTAAAGATCTTTGCAAAGCAGAAGGAGACAAAAAAAAGGTAATCAGGGCAGAAAAGGCACAAACTGTGGAAAAACTGTCCCACTTGGTACGAAAAAGGGACAAAAGCTTTTTAGGTATATAAATAAAAGTCAAAAAACTAAAGAGGGTATAGTAAGGTTCAAAATGGAGAGTGAGAGTCTTGTTGAGGGTGAAAGGGCTGTGGAAGATCATCTTAACAAGTTTTTCTGTTCAATATTTACAAAAGAAAGAGAGGGGAAGGAACCACTTTTAAATAGGAAGGCTATTAATACAAAGGAGGCAATTACTACTACTTTCACTGAGGAGTAGAAATTTCAAAGCTAAAAGTAGACAAATCAATGAGACCAGATGAGATACATCCCAGAATACTAAAAGAGCTTAGAGGGGTGCTGGCAAAACCATTAACTGAATTATTCAATCAGTGACTAATAACTGGGTGATTCCAGAGGACTGGAAAATAGCAAATGTCGTCCCTCTGCATATAAGTAGAAGTAGGGAAGAAGGTGCAACCTACTGTCCAGTGAGTCTAACATCAGTAGTAGGGAAATTGATAGAAACACTGTTAAAGGAACAAATTGTACAGTGTCTTAAATCCAGTAACTTACAGGATCCCAAGCAGTGTGGATTTACTGGGGGAAG
This sequence comes from Limnodynastes dumerilii, assembly GCA_011038615.1. Lineage (NCBI taxonomy): Eukaryota > Metazoa > Chordata > Amphibia > Anura > Limnodynastidae > Limnodynastes > Limnodynastes dumerilii. The sequence goes on along the minus strand of WWET01003232.1, from coordinate 93,956 downwards.
ATCATTTCAAACACATCTTATTGATTTTATGGGATTGGGTCAGTAAAGTATTAGATAAAGGGAGAGCTGTAGACATAGCTTATCTAGATTTTAGTAAGGCTTTTGACACTGTGACACATGTTAAATAAGCTGGAAACTTTGGTATTGGACTTAAAGATAGTTGCTTGAATTCGATCTTGGTTACAGGATAGACACCAGAGGTTGTAGTAAATGGAATCCCTTCTGGGGATAGTAAGTTAACCAGTAAAGTAACCCAGGGTTCTGTACTTGGACCAGTGCTATTTAATATTTTTATAGGTGATATTACCTGTGAAACCCAAAAGCTCAATATATCATTAATGACTGACACTTTCTAATGACACTACTTTAGAAACTACTGAGGAGGAAAGGGATATAGGAGTCATTTTTTTATGTGACTTAATGGTAGCCAAGCAATCTAAAAAAGCAATGAGAAAGACAAGTCAGATGCTTGCTTACAAAGAAAGAGGAATTAGTAGCAGAAAGACAGAAGCAGAAGTAGCCCCTTTATAGATCATTGGTACGACCTCAACTAGAATACTGTGTTCATTTCTGGAGCTCATATCTCCAGAAAGACATAAATACATTAGAGACTGTGCAAGAAAGGCTAGAGGAACTAAACATGTATAGCTAGGAGCAGAGAAGGGAGAAGGGGGATATGATAGCATCTTTCAAATATATCAAGGGTTGTGACTGGGTAGAGGAGGGTGGCATTTTTCAAAGGAAGAGGTGTAATAGAACACGGGGTCATGAATATAAACTGGAGGTTTGTAGATTGAGAGGAAAGGTGTAGAAAAATTACTTCACTGAAAGGGTGATAGATAAATGGAATCGCCTCCCATCTGAAGTGGTTAAGGCTAACACAGCAGAAAATTTTAACATGCTTGGGATAAATATAAGGATAACCTAAATCTCAAACTAAATTGAGGGTAAATAGGGTCTAGGGTCGGTATAGTTTCAAGTAAACAACTGGGCAGACTGGATGGGCCATGTGGCTCTTATCTGCCGTCACTTTCTGTGTTTCTATGGCCCAGATCCAGAGCTACGTCTGCTAGCGTATTTACGGTAGCCGGAGATGTAAAACCACTATTTTGTATGCACTGTACTGGTGTTACGGCATGAAACTCTGAACGTACATACCATATTAGTATCAAGAGCGTAACTACGAACGAAGGGGCTTGCCAGCCATACGACACCCGTAATTATACTTCGGAGGCAGGGGGGGGCATTTAAACCATACAGTATGGGCGTGCTTAGTCGCGTAAGTACGTGCAGCCATTAGGGTCAACAGGAGTTACACTTTGAAAAGTTAAGGCAGGGTTTGGAAAGCGTAAAACGGCAAAAGTACGTACAACCGAGGGGAGTGTCTAGGGGAGTGCATAGTAATTACGAGAGCGTAAATACACCACGCATTGAAACGTAAAGGGAACGTAGGTCTGGATCAAGCCCTGTGTTTCTATCTTAAATGTTGATAGACCTAGTGGCCTATTTAAAGACTCACCATACCAACATCGCCATTGCCCAGTTTGCCTTTCTATAAAGTTTTCCTGTGGTGGAAGTTCAATAATAAATATAAGGAAAGTTAAGATTTAGCAGAAAATTGATGACCACATTTTCCCATATTCAGTAAAAATAACCCTTTTCTAGGCTCATTTCACAAGTCTCATATTGTTATGCTGAGGTCGTCAACCAGGTAGAATCAACAAAACATAAGAAAACATGAATGATAAAGAACAGAATGTTCTGTTATTCAGGTAAGGAAATGACCCTCAAAACTTGAGAGAAAATAGATTTCTGGAACTTGAGTTATATTTATAATGTCAAAAATGTTCCTGACATACTAAATAGTTCAGAAGTGGTTGAATGGTGAGAAGAACATACTCAGTGGGTATGGTTTATTTTTTGAACCGACTATCTCAAAACAAACGATAAAGAGACATTTAAGTAAGGTTTCCAATACACATGTATAATGTGCTCACTGACAACCTTACTGCTGCCATGCAGCCTGTAATTTACTGCTTGAGATGCAAAGGGTGAATGATTTTCTAGAAATAAACTATACAGGATTCTTAAAAGCTGATAATAGGTTTCCAGGAAACACAAATCTGCACTTGACAGTACAGAACAGAAGAAAAAACAAAACAATAGAACAGCAACAATAGCAAAACTTTATTGCTCTTTTCTAAAGAAGTCATGTTTCTTTTCAGTCATAAATTGTAAGGTCTCCTTTGTCTAAGAAATAACATTTATTTTCATAAATACTTTTAAAAGGAAGGGAGATAGAAAGGCATAATGGTAACTGACTAAGGCTAAGAATATTTTTTTACTTTCAAGGTTAAACATATAGATGCAGACAGACAGTTGGAGCTCCAGGCAGCTGTAAATATCTCTGCTATTGTCTTTTGAATGATAAAGCAGTTGTTGGGCATCTCTAGCACCAGTAGGTCATGACAAAGGTTTCACTAGCTGACAGAGTGAGGCCTACATTAAACAGGTTTGTTCATTTCTACTGACAGGAGCTGTTTTTCTTGTACTGAATTCTGGGGGACGTTTGTACTTCCTGACAGAATTCCCTGAGAAGATCAAAGAAAAGGGTCTCATTGTCTGTTTAACTGACATGCTTTATGTATTCTATATAAATTGTGTGCAACATTATGTATGGTGAGTGATTTTCATGAGGAAAGTATGTTTTAAACTATAGTTTCTAACTATTCCTGAATATCAAGGAGTCTGTCATATGAATGGGTGACCTCCCTGACTCCCTGAAGTGTTGGACAGTTTCCCTGATTCATATCCAAAAGTAATTGCGGTATGAGAACAGAATTTAGAAACTATGTCCTTTTTGCCTGCATTGAAGTCTGTTGAGATAGCCATTTTCATGGAGTCCAAAATATTATTAAAGACTGTCAGGTAGCTAAGATAACATTACTTCAAAAGCAGAGACAGAAATTTAAAATAGTGTTTGCTCCCTTGTTTATCATTTGTCACCTGCTTTTAGTTTTTTCTACAAAGATGAGGAAGTCAGTGGATCTCCTATTCACAATCTTCACAATAATTGGAGAAAGTATTTAGCCAATGACAATTTAACAATCAGTAAATTCTGATGCTGTCATTTTTTATTGAGAAATAGTTTTCCTGACAGTGCTAGACGCATCTATGGGTGGAAGCTATTCAATAGATACACCCCTTTGGTTGTACCAGTGGTGTAACTAGCATTGGTTTTGTAGGGCACATGCCCTGGGTTCGGTTGAGGACCGGCTGAATACAAATGCCCACAGCAGCACTACTGCCAAAGTGGGGGAAATCAGACATCCCCCACAATGGAGACCAGCTAGCAGGCACCTTATACAGGAAGTTCCTGCTTGAGCTGCAGCGGCAGTTACATAGAGCAGCTGATTTCTGCCTCTCTGTGTAACTGCCTCAGACGCTAATACAGGAACTTTCTGTATGAGCGTGGAGGAGGAGAGAGCGTTCCGCAGAGGATGAAGAGGCAAGGTAAGTTTAAAAAAAATTAGGGGGGTTTGGTGCTACATGATGCGAGTACTGGTGGGGGTCTGGTGAGATATGATGGGAATACTAGTGGGAACTGGTGGCACATGATGGAAGTACTGGAAGGGCTTGATGGCACATGATGGAAGATCTGGGGGAGGGAGCTTGTAGTACATGATGATGGGAGTACTGAGGGGTCTGGTGGCATATGATGGGAGTACTGGAGGAGGGGCTTGTGGCACATAATGAGAATACTAGGGAGGGCTGGTGGCACATGTTGGGAGTACTGGGGGGGCTGGTGTCACATGCTAGCAGTACTGGGAGGGGGCTGGTGGCATATGATGGGAGTACTGGGGGGGCTGGTGGCATATGATGGGAGTATTGGGAGACTTGGAAGACATGTTGATCCTGGGAGGGCTTGAGACAAATAACGGGGATCCTGGGGGGTACTGGAGAGACATGAATACTGGTGAGCTGGAGATGAAGGAGGAGGGAGATGATGGGGAGGGGGAGATGATAAGATGAATGGGGAGGAGGAGCTGATGAAAGGGATAGAGTAATGATAAAGAGAATGGGGAGGGGGAAGTGATGACGAGAATAGGGAGATGATGGAGGGAAGGGGGGTGATGAGAATGGAGAGATGATGAATTTAAGGGGAAGTTGACCATGCCCCCTTTCATGCTGTCCCCTTTCATACCTATTGGGAGAGTATCCCAAGAAAGCCGGCAAATCTCCTGCAAGCTCCGACCTACTATTAATCACAATTGTAATCTTTAGAGTTACTAGGGATGGGCGGGACTTGATTATGTCATCCAGCATTAAGGTCAACTCTCTCATAGGGCCTCATTTACAAAAATCGATTTTTCATGTCGATTTCATAGCGACAGAAATCGTCGCGATCTTGCCACGATTTTGATGTGGCTCTACTAATGATTATACGGTAAGTAGAGAGGCCTCTAGAGGCCCAACATGCAAATGACGCCAGGACCTCTATAAAAGAGGCCGCTCTACTTACCGTATAATCATTAGTAGAGCCGCATCACATGAAGAATGTTCGTGACGACTGTCTGAAGCAAGCTTCGGAGGAACATCAGCAAGGGGAGAAGAATTCATCCTACAGAAGAAGAATATAAATAATTAAAGAAGATTCTACAATCAAGTATTCCCAAGACAGATGACATCTTACCGGTATGAATTATTTATTAATATTTCTGCACACACTATCGGACACTTTTAAAACATTTTACACTGCAGGGTGGCCACCTGTATATATATAGAATTATGGGGGCACATTATAGGCAGTATTACTGATGTTTAATGTATTTTATGTGTGTACTGTATATGTAAAATGCTTATGTGTCACTGTATGTGTTTGTTTTTTTTACAGCACGCAGCGCAGCATGGCTATATGGCTTACCATGTTGACACTGAGAGAACTACAAGGATCAGCAATGCTGACACTTGTAGTTCTATCAGCGCAGCAAGGCTAAGCCTTACAACCATGCTGCCTGCCTTTGGTACATTGAAAAACACGTCAAGTATATTGACATGTGTTTTTCAGGGTTATTGTCGGGCGCTTTCACTGAAATCGCCCCACACAGCAGGCAATTTTTTTAACAGTGATTTGACGTCGGACTACAGGTGATTTAGTCAAATCGCCTTTAGTGAATCCGTTGAGTTCTATCTTTTAAATGGCAAACACCTGGACGATTTCTGTCCATCGATGTTTGCCTTCACGATTTGGCCAAAGGTCCCGGGAGTTTGGCTTTAGTGAATATGGTGATTTGTTAATCACAGCCAAACTCCCGGGAGTTTAGCGATTTGGACCAAATTGAGTTTAGTAAATAAGGCCCATAGTGTTAGATGTGCTCTTGCTTTCATTCATTGAGCTTGTGTATGTAATATATTAAATGTATACCTGTTTTGCATTGAAGCAGGTTTAATATACAAATAACAACTGTTTATTTTTCCCAATCATGTGAAGACTTAATATTTGTTTTTGCTATTTAACACAGATTTATGCTTTCCAAATTCCATAGAATTTTCATGCAAGGGGGGAAATGTGTAGTTTGCTGGAATGCCTTAGAAAGCACCATAGCCTATATTACTGTATGCTAAGTGGAATGGATTCTTGCTGTGGTGAAATTGAAATGCATTTGTTTGCTCCCAAAACGCACACTAGAGTTCAACTGCTAAATTTAAAACCAATTATGTCCATGCAGAGAGAACATTTGGGACTGGTGAACATTAATTGTTTCTACCTGCTGTATAAACCATCAGCATACAACAGGGCTTTCTAAGCTGCACATTACCGCTGACAGCCTCCGATTAATACATATACAAAGCATTCATAACTAGCAGTTCTTGTGAACGATAAATGCTAAATCTCTATAACAACCGTGTTGTGGGTCTTCTAGGTATTTCCTTTCTTTTTTTTTTGCATAGTCTGAATATATGGAATACTACAAAGGTCAGATGAGCACTCCATGAAAAGGTCATAGATAGAACTTTCAGACTAGGCCTCCTGCCAAAAGACATTCAGATCTGGTCCTTAATACTCTGCAAATGTTACAGCGTCTATGTTTTCTCTATGTTAAGCAGGTGCCATTCTCCTTGCTGAGGATTAGAAATAAATTGCTGGAGGAATGTCTTTGGAGGTGGCTATGGGAACAGTTATAGGTTGCTTTCTTACTCATGTCCCCTCTGTTTTACTGGCTCTCCTTGTTCTCTCCTCAAACTGTAATGCTGAACATGAGAAGTTTTGGCATTACAATATTCTATCAAACCAGTGTCACTTTAACAACTTTGTTAGATAGAAGATCAGTTTATCCTGTTGCCATCTTAGCGATGACAGTTTAACTGCTGGCATTATAACAATGGCTATCACATACAACACCCTTTGTAAGAGGTATACTTTATTTTTGTGCTCATTAATTCACAGAGACTGCAATGACTAATGTGTTGAATATTTGAGCAGGCTTAAATCTAAAGTCAATTACTTACTTCAATCACATCTCAGACAGCATACATTTTCCAGGACTTTTGTCATTCTTCTATTTATCTATCCCTACTTAGGAATTGCACTTTCACTGTAATTTTCAATGAACAAAACTCCTCTGTAAAAAGCTGGGCATAAACTAGGACTATTATCGGTCCCAGCAGGGGGTGGGACGATAGACGGGACGATTTCCCGCTAGGGAAATGCCCTGTTATCGGCACCATACTGTAAGCTCCCGGACCCTGCATACCGCAGGGCTCCGGCTCCTTACCTCCAGCTGCGAGGCAGGTTTCTCTCCCGGTCCGTCGGCTGGCTGCTGGGCTTCAGGCGCGCACTGTGAGCATCCCCATGGCAACGGTGATGCTCTTTTGGATTCTCTGTCGGGCGCCTGAATCCGGGTCTCTGCAGCGTTCTTATAGCTTCCGTTGGCGGGCACTCTGCACCCTGCCATTGGTTCTCTCCTCTATTTAGCCTCCCCTCTGTCTCACCACTGGTGCTGGTGATAGTATCTGTTCCAGTGCTGTTACTTGCCTTCTGTGTACCTAGTCTAGCCCTGTGCTTTGCTAGTGAACTGACCACTGAGTGTCCCCCTTGCCTGCTCTGTACCTACCTCCCATTTACCTCATTGTTTCCTACCTCCCTGGGCCTCCCACCTTACACATACCTACCCACTTGGTTTCCCTATACTTACCTGGCTGAAAGTATTTGTGATCCCATAAGGGATCTCTCTGTGCGTTTGGTGCGTGAAAGTCCCAGTGTGTTCCGTCAGTCCCGTCGCCCTTCTCAGTCCGCAGTCAATTGTTTATTGTTATTTGTCGTCAGTCCTGGTCAGTCTCTCCTGTCCAGTCTAGTATCCCGCTACTGTTGTTGTCCATCACCTCTGTTCACGGTAGGGTGTTTTTCCATTCCACGAGTACAAGTTCAACTGGGGACGACCAGGCCATCAGGGGTTACCCAGCCCATCCCCACCTTCAGGGGCTCTGGTGAAGACCCCCTGATTGGTAAAGACTCCGACCCCAGGAAGCTTGCTTGTTCACCCTTTGGGCCTTCCTTGGAGTCACTCCGGTACCTCACGGGTAAAACCGAAGTAAACCCCCAGCTCTCACTGGTCCTCTCCGGTACTCCACCGGTAAACCCGGAGGGTCCCAACTCACTGGTGTGTCCTAACAATACCATGGAGTCCTATACTTTTACCCTAAGAGGTCACGATGATGAATCTGGTAAAAGTGCAGCGATTTCTGCCAGTTCAAAGCAACGATTATCAATGGAGATTCGTAAAAGCGCCTCCAAATCGAATATTAGTGATTACCACGATTTAGCATCAAAAAGCGACATCAAAGTGCCGCGATATCGATGGATTTCAAATCGCCTTCTCAAATCAACTTTAGTAATACCCCATGGAGGCTGAACATTATAAAAAGCAGACAACGGAGGCTGGACATTACAAGGGGCATACATGGAGGCTGGACATTACAAGAGGCAGACATGGAGAACTGGATATTACAAGGGGCAGACATGGAGGCTGGACATTACAAGGGTCAGACACGGAGGCTGAACATTATAAAGAGCAGACAATCGAGGATGGACATTACAAGGGGCATACATGGAGGCTGGACATTACAAGAGGCAGACATGGAGAACTGGATATTACAAGGGGCAGACATGGAGGCTGGACATTACAAGGGTCAGACACGGAGGCTGAACATTATAAAGAGCAGACAATCGAGGATGGACATTACAAGGGGCATACATGGAGGCTGGACATTAGAAGGGGCACACATGGAAACTGGACATTAAAAGGGGCAGACAAGAGGCTGGACATCAAAAGGGGCAGACAATGGAAGCTGGAATTAAAAGGGGCACACATGGAGGCACAATTATAAAAAATGATAAGGGTTCTGTAATAAGGATCAAAATGTATAAGGGAGCTGCAATAAGGGATGAAAAATTATAGGGGGCTGCAATAAGGGCAGGAAAATTATAGAGGGCTGCAATAAGGGCTGATCCTGCA